>JALLPE010000777.1:0-14769 GCA_036940025.1 Conticribra weissflogii | reverse complement strand
CCTTGATGTCCATTGCTATTTTGATCTTTATCATCATTCCACAATCCATAATCTACTTGACATGGTACTTGGCGGTTTGATTCAAAATCATTGCTCTTTGAATCCATTACTTCATTAAATGGACGTTGATTTTGGCATGGTATTTTTGGACTGAACCAAATGCGCGTTTGCTGATGGAGATATTGAGAACCAAATCCTAAGATCAAATATTGTGGTTGCCTGTACAAAGGCACTCATTGGGATTTGTTCCAAGTAGAAATGCAACATCTATGACTTGAGACTGTCAAGAGCCATTTGCTGATGATTTGCCATATGGATTGATTCTGGAAGCACTGGCAATTATCAATGTTTGTTTCCCATCTGTGTCTCTTCGTTGATGCATTGATGCAAGCAGTGTGCTTTAGCTTTGCTTTTGCATATTTCCTTTGCAGATTATTTGCTTTCTGGTTTATTGCACATTCCATCACCGCCATAACGTCAGAAGCATTGGTCACAACCTTGCCAAAGTGGAACTTGCCTAAGATCTTGAGTCCATAATCATTTGCAAAACTGTCATCACGCTTACTCCACTGTTTTCAACATTGATGATCAGGTGTCTGGCCAGAGCTGCTGTTTTGATAGTGATTCAAGCACAGTAATTTGTGATAACAGCGCCAATGTTCACATCTGCAATGATCGGTCATGCTTTATCAGTTTAGTCGAAGCCGATAAAAATAGCGTGGTCGCTACAATTGCAGGACAGGTTAACATGCCTCAGGGAGTTGGCACAGTGAAATGGAGCTGGGCAGATGACGATGGCGAGATTCATACACACCTCATTGAGCACGTTTATTATTTTCCTGCTTCGCCCATCAATATCTTGGGAGTAACTGCATTTGCACGCCAGCTCGCTGATGAAGAGTCCACCGGCGTCGATACAAAATGGAAAACAAGCACCTTCTACTGGAAAGGAGGTTATTCACGTACTCTGCAGCACCCAATCAGTCAGTTGCCAGAAATGGCTTTGGTTCGCCAACACGTTGACGGATTCGCTCACTTCATCAAAGGATTCAATGAGAGGGTCAATGATTCCATCCTATTTCACAACGCCTCATGCCACACTTGTTCTGATGCACGTACGGTTCCGCCTTCAGTCTTTCAATGCCAAGACATTGAAATCTCAGAGTTTGTGGTTGGTGAGAGACTATTTTATGCCGATGACGGTCATAATTCGATGGTGACCTTGAAAGATATTAGGATGGCGGATGATGGCGCAAGCATTCTTACAGTCGAACTCCCAAACAAGAAGCTATTGGATACAACTCCCGCTTGCCTTCGCGCACCATCTCAGCCAGATATTGCATCCATTCCAATCACTCCGGATGAATATTTAGCCGAGTCAGAGTATTTGTCATTAGATGATTGTGAACATCTCGCGCATCCAACAGTTTTATCGCCGGAACAACAGGAATTGATGAGCTATCACGAGCGACTGTACCATCTTCCATTTCCTATTCTGATTCGACTTGCTTCCTTCGGTATCATTCCCAAACGCTTGGCAAAGCTCCGCAATTCTCTGCCTAAGTGTCCATCATGCTTATTCGGACAGGCTCACCGCCGCCCATGGAGAACAAAACGATCATCTAAAGATGCAACTTCTGCAATAAGAAAACCAACTGATAATGCTCCTGGAGCAACAGTCTCTGTTGATCAGATGATCTCCGCTCAGCCTGGTCTCATACCCCAAGTTAGTGGCCATCTTACGCGAGCACGAATCTGGGCTGCTACCATTTTTGTCGATCACTGCAGCGATTTAGTCCATGTGCATCTGATGCGCGATCAAACGCAAGATTCTACACTTGCAGCCAAGGCATCGTTCGAGCGCTTCGCTGACTCAAATCATGTTCAAATCCAATCTTACCATGCCGATAATGGTAGATTCGCGGAGAAGAGATTCTTGGACGAGATTAAGCGGTGTAATCAGGAGATATCATTTTGTGCTGTAGGCGCCCACCACCAAAACGGAATTGTGGAACGCAAGATCAAGGATTTGACGCTCATCACAAGAACATTGCTGCTTCACGCCAAGCGGCATTGGCCAGAAATGATCACAACAATGCTATGGCCTCAGGCTTTAAAGGCAGCCGAAACTCGCCTCAATCATTTGTCAATCAACTCAAATGGAGACACACCGCTCTCAAGATTCGCCAATGTCGATTGTCAAGTATTTGTCCGCGATTTTCATACTTGGGGTTGCCCTGTTTTTGTCTTGGATGGCAGACTGCAGTCGGATCCAAAAGGCGTGCCGAAATGGGAACCACGATGCCGTGTTGGTATATATGTGGGTCACTCTCCAGTTCATGCTGGCTCAGTCGCACTTGTCCTCAATCCAACAACGGGACATATCTCGCCTCAATTCCATGTAGTACTTGACGACACATTCAGCACTGTTCCGTATATGCGTGACCAAACTGTCCCTCCTCATTGGGCTGAGCTTGTCCGCAATTCCACGGAATTAGCAACCGATGAGAATTTTGATCTTGCGCAGACATGGTTTCAAACTGTTGATGATCCTTCCGAAACTGCTCCTCTTGATGCCAACATTATTACTCAAGATGACAATGAGATACTGGCATCCGAGGGAGCTGCCGGTGGAGCAAACGAGGGAGCCACCATTGATGTTACTGAAGGATCTTCTAATAGGGTAAACGAGGGAGATTCCAACAACCCCTACGATCCACTGCGGGATACCTCTGATGATAATTCTCGACCTTGGCCTTCACAAGGTTCCGAGGGAGATAATGCCAACAGTATGCCCAAGATGATGAACCTTGAGAAGTCAGGTCTCCGTCGGTCGCCTCGATTAGCAACCATGAGGAACGCTTTGACAACCGTCATTGGAGGTGCACTCCTTCTCGCAGCGTTTCTATCCAATGTGGCTACACCTGAGGGTTTACACGATCTCACCAGCATGCAGAAGATTGCACATCAATATCATACTGTCAACACTAATTTCGACGGCACTCTCAACGGCGCCTTCAACACAGTCTTCGCCACCTCAACTGACAATGACAACTACACATACTCTGGCATGCTCAAACAAGAGGACAGAGGAGAGTTTGTAAAAGCCATGCTGAAGGAGACTGCTGTTCATGAAAGTCGAAATCATTGGTCGGTAATCAAACGTTCTGAAATGCCACCGCATGCAACGACAATTTTGTCCATCTGGTCTTTCAAGCGGAAACGTCTTCCCGATGGCACGATATCCAAATACAAAGCACGCCTCTGTGCACACGGAGGAATGCAGAGTTGGGGCGTCGATTATTGGGAAACATTTGCACCAGTAGTGAATTGGATGTCTGTTAGATTCTTGCTCACTGTTGCCAAGATACACGGTCTTGACACGAAAACAATAGACTTTGTTCTTGCCTTCCCTCAAGCCAAACTTGACACTGACGTATTCATGGAAATCCCAGCCGGGATGCGATTGAATGGCTATCCCATCGAAAATCAGAGCCGCATTTACGTACTCAAACTGAATAAATCACTGTATGGATTGAAACAGGCTTCGGCAAATTGGTACAAAATGTTGACGAAAGGTCTGCTTGACCGAGGTTTTATCCAATCCCAAGTCGATCCATGCGTGTTCATCCGTCGGGACGCAATTGTTTTGGTTTATGTGGACGATTGCATCGTTATCAGCCCAAAGGAAGGAGTGATCAAAGCTTTTATTCAGTCATTAGCTAATGGGCCGGAGAACTTCGAATTCACAGAGGAAGGATCCTTGGCGAATTATCTTGGAGTTCAGTTCACAGATTTTGACTCTGGAAATGAATTTTCGATGTCTCAACCATTCCTAATTGAGAGGATTCTTACAACGATGGGCATAGAAATGCGAATGACGGAATCTAGGCCCAACCCAGTTGTCAAACCTCTACTCCACAGAGATGTTGACGGGGAAATTCGCCGAGCTTCTTGGAAATATCGCTCAGTCATTGGTATGATGAATTATCTTCTTCAGAGTACAAGACCAGACATAGCAATGGCCGTCCATCAATGTGCCCAATTTTGCAACGACCCGAAACTCTCCCATGAACGAGCTGTAAAAAGGATCGCCCGGTATTTACTTGGAACAAAGGATAAAGGAATTACATGTAGGCCGGATTCATCAAAAGGACTCGAGTGCTTTGTGGATGCAGATTTTGCAGGAGGTTGGGACAGGGGCGACTCTGATAATCCTGAAAACGTCATGTCTAGGACTGGATATGTTATTCTCTACGCCGGCTGTCCCATCGTATGGTGCAGTAAATTACAGACGGAGATTGCCTTATCGACCATGGAGGCAGAGTATATTGCACTCTCGCAGGCACTGAGAGAAGTCATCCCCCTCACGAACATAATGCAGGAGCTTCAGGAGGTTATTCCATTCTACAACCCAACCCCCACGGTTCGTTGTAAAATCTTCGAGGACAATAGGAGTTGCATTGTTGTCGCTGAATCTGCTCGTTTGACGCCACGAACCAAACATATTGCTATCAAATATCATCATTTTCGTGAGTTTGTGAAGAGTGGGAAAGCAAAGATATATCCTATTGGGACGAATGAGCAGGTGGCGGATCTTTTCACGAAGCCATTGCCAGATGGCCAATTCCAATATCTTCGACGAAAATTCATGATGTGGTGACGTGGCGTAGATACTCTGGCTTATTTGCGAGGGAGTGTGAAAAAGTGACTACGTTTTTCTACATANTTAAATGTAACATTGGTTGTTAATTATAAAAACATCAACTAAGTAATTAAAAAGTTTAAACAAGTCTTAAGATATTAGCAATTACAATTACTTTACACCAACAAGTGCAATTGTTTAAAATAGTATTATTTTTAAACAAGAAAAATTTCAGAACCAAGTAGACATGTTTTCAATTCATCCAAAATTGTTTAAACATGAAACATAAATTTATATTTTCAACAAAAGTAATAAAAATCTCACCATCAATCAAGTTAAATTAGCTCAATAATTAGAACAAAATGAAAAATGACAGGTTGAACAATTTCCCATTGATAAATTTGTAGAAATTAGATAATTTTTAATTTTTTTATGAAACCTAGAATTGGTTGCTAATTGATTAATGACTAAATGAGGCATCTGAAAAAGATTGAATAAGTGTTCAAATCTTAGTTTTTATACATCCCTAGCACAAGTCAGCACAATAGCTTAAAAATATTTTTGAAATGTAAAGAAATAATTATTTGAATTCATAAAAATTGAAGAGATGAAATATGAATTCATGTCTCTGATGAAACCAATAATCAAATTTACCAAGAGTGTATAGGAATATAATTGGTCAAAACTGAAAGATCAAAATAATTTTATTCTATTTTTCACATTATGTTCAACCATAAACTCAGAATTGGCTACATTTGGATCAACAAATTATCACAAAGTTCTTATACTTAGAAAGAATTTTTCTTAGAGTCATATATAAACCTAGTGTGTTTTCACACACAACCAAAGGTACAAAATAAACTTGCCATTTGAATGAAACAAATAAAACTTCTAGCCAATATTCAAAAAATAGAAACCATGATGAGGTCAAACAAATGAAATCAAAATTCATGAACAGTTTAGAACTGAACATAAATGGCATGTGACAGATTATACAAAATAAAAATCTCAAAATGTTTAAATAAGCCCCAAATCTTTATTTTTATCAATCATGTAGATCATCCTCTAATCACTGCAACAGCTGTACACAAAAAATTCATAAAGGAATATCTTGGATAATTTAGAGACCTGTTGTAATGGTCATAAAACCAAAGCAAAAAAGTCTGCTTATACTTTCAATCAGATTAATAATATAACTCACTAAAGTTCATGAATTTTTCTTATAAATTAATTTCTATCTAGAAGATAAAATTGACATCCAAATGAAATATGATGGATTGGACACATAATATAACAGACCTCGAAAAATATCTTGAATCAAATTTTTTGTTTTGACTATCATTACAATCTATCTCAAATTGGTACAATATTTCAAAATAATATTCTTATAAATAACAAAATTAGCAACTGAACACACCTCGTTTTAATTTGCACAAGAACACTAGACACAAAATTACACTTTGTTAACTAATTGATACACTTTTAACTCACAAAATTCTAATTAAAAGTACTCATTGAAGGGTTCAAGTAAGTTAAATTGGATATTAATGGTTGTCTAAAATTGGTTAGAGATAAATTGAACTATTACATGCCAAATTAAAAAATAAAACATTATGAATCTATTATTCTATCTTAGTCAAATGTAACAAGTCCAGCTTTGATTACTGTGTTGGTTGTGGTATGAAATGGAGTCTAGACTTGTAAAAAGAATATGGGTTTTTGCCCTTCTGATACAAAGAAGTGGAGTTTTAAAGTAGGTCTATTTTGGATCATCTTTGAATAGCAACCTGTTTTGTACAGACCATGGGATTAGTGACAAAATCCAATCAGCCCACAAACTATCACTACCAAGTCAATACCTGATACAATATTAGTACCAAAGCCCCCTTTATTTGCATCAAGGACAGACAGCTGTACTTTTTACATGGTGATGAGAATGTATTTAAGGATACAATTAATATTTTGCTGTTTGGCAAGAGTTGTTACACAATTAAACTCTCTCTCCTTTTTGAATGGATGATAATAGTAATTTACAATCCCCCTCCTTGACTTTCCACCTCCATTGCTCACCATTGTCCTCCATTCCCCCCCCCTGTCCACTCCCCTGTAAGTCATCTCAGTCATATTGTGACTGTCTTTTCCTTGGGGATACTTTTGAGATTGACAAGAGCTCCTGTTTGCACTGCTCATTTAAGCAACCAATGATAGTCTCCTTGATTGAGATAGACTTGGCCTCCAAATTTGCTGATGCTGCCCGCCCCTCAATTATATCCACTCTTTGTAGTCTTTTCCTCCTACTCAATCTTGGTTTCCCTCCTCTAACTTCCCATCAACAAGGGTGTCAATTCAGTTCTGGTAGTGAATCCATGTCATGCCCTGCTCCAAAATTTTCATTGATGATTCCTTACCTAAACCTCTAATTTCAATACTATTCACTCTGCAATCCCAAACTTCATTACTGGTATCTTGAACACCCTGACTGATATGAAATGGTTGCCCCATTTCCATGCTTTTCTGACCTGTTACCATTCAGATGGGAGGGTTACTATGACTGCTATGAAGACTCAGTAAGGGGAACAATTTCTATTTGCTGTTTTGTTAGTCGAGAATTTACTTCTTAAACAAGATTATGAAGATGATAGGACCATTGGCCAATTTTACAACATTGGTTGCATTCTCTATGATCATATCATTTTTATTGCTGCAACCCAATTATTTAGCAAATCACAGCTTGGCTTCTGGGTGGGTTATAATGAGCCATTGTATACCAATCAAAAGCAAATCTTAATGCAAAAAAGTTATTTGAATTTGAAATGATTATATACAATAATGAGTAATACTTAATCTTTCACATTCAACAGTTAATTAGGAGTCAAATCAACCCTTTATATAAATTGTAGTCTGCTTGGTATCATATTCTTTTGACACATCAAAACACCAGCTCATAACAAGGACTAAAACATATCCTGCATTTTTGTCATTGAAAGGATTTGAGGTAATCTTTGGGTGCATGGGAATGATAAAAAAGATAATAAAAAATAGCAGATGATCATTTACCAACTTCGATCTTTTTTCATCAACTCAATTTTAGGTCTGAAGAGCTTCCAATGATTACTGCTAAAAACATGATATATATATATATAGGCTAAATTAAATGAGGTTATTTTTAGGTTGTTATGAAATTGGAAAATTCCAGATTTTTCCAGTCCATCAAGAGAGGAATATTTTTGGATTATCCAGAAAAGTAAAATGGGTAAATTATGAATTATTTTCATTAAAATTAAAAGATCTTTAGCTTGATTGTTACAATGACATTGGTTGCATCAGGGGTGTTTGGGGGACCTCCTGATGTTGTCAAGGTGATCTTGAAGTCCCACAAGAACCTTCAAGGAACTCCCATTGTGCTGTTGTTTTTGGAGCACGCCGATTCATTTTTGATCCCAAACGATGATATTCCATGGTCACAAAATCATCTGGTACCATTGCAAAGAGTTTATCAAGTTTGCTGGTCCTTCTGGCGGCTCAACCACTCCAAACACATAGCAGAGTAACATGGAGAAATGTTCACCACAAGCAACCATGGTATGGATGGTGCTCTTGGGTTTTGATGGCTTGGTTCTTATCTGCACAAACTTGTTGCAATATCAGGAGCTGTTCATTAGGAGAATTTGGTCCTCTGTGCCCATAAATAATACTTCATATCAAGAAATATTAAGAAATAATTTGTTGCTGAATTCATAAAACAACCATTGCCACTTAGCAGTTTTAGAGCTTATTACAGAGGTTGATAGATTGACCAGTGAGTTGTTTTTTGGAATAAGCACATGGGGTATGAATCAGCAGTAATATTTGAATATAAGTCTTGTAACAGCTGTGCAATAGCCCATATTAAACTTGCAGCCTTGCACTTTGCACACAAAAAAGTCACAATGAAAATGAATAACTGCCATGATATTGTGCTGGTTTCTTTTGACATAATATTGTATTTGATCATTTTCTTGCCAATATTTAAGATGCAAAATGTACCTAGTGTTCATTACCATGGAGAGTAGAAAAGTACATTACAAAATAATTTAAAATCACGCCAGTGTTTGAGTGGATATCTCAGGTCAGATCGGTATTAGTTAATATTGGACAGCAATGAATAAT
Organism: Conticribra weissflogii; assembly: GCA_036940025.1. Taxonomy (NCBI): domain Eukaryota; phylum Bacillariophyta; class Thalassiosirophyceae; order Thalassiosirales; family Thalassiosiraceae; genus Conticribra; species Conticribra weissflogii. Next base: position 5,975 of record JALLPE010000777.1, on the reverse strand, counting down.
ATTCACAACATAGAATCAGGAAATAGCCTTGCTTACCTTGTTTGTATTGAAATATCTCAAAATGTTGGGACATCATCTTATTTCTACAAAACCTTTTCTGATCTTTAGTTAAATAATTCTTCAGACAAGAAAGGTAATATCAGAGAATGTTACAGGTTGAAAAATGTTGTAATGTATAGTGTAATGTAGCACCAGATACCATAACAAAGTGTTGGATGTCATAGCATGTGTACAATATTTTAACAAATATTACACCATGGCATGGTCATAAAAGTTGTAGCATAATATGAAGCACTGGCCAACACATGCAATAACAAAATTATGCACCTCCATTGGCCAGCCACAGTTGGGCATTCAGGCCTCTGATGTTTTGCCTTGAATGATATGGGGCATATCTCCTTATAATATGTCCCTGAAATGGCCTTACAAAGGTTGTTGTCATATTGGCTTGGCAGTGATAGGGCAATTCCATGACAATGGCAGTTAAAATCTCTTTACAACAGCAGAGGCTAAGAGGATTGATTCACCTGTAGGGCTACCAACCATTGTGGAGGGGTCAACAACTTATGGGATTGATAGAATTAAATAATAGTAAAATTTGTCTTTTTTTACAAAGGCATTAGGGGATATAATATATCTATAAACATTTTATCATAGTTTTTCAACAATGTTGTAGAATACTGGAGCACAATGTATCAAAGAGTTGATTGATGTAACCTAACATGACATGCAACACCAAAATGTCTTAGGCCAGCATTGTGCACATTGCATGAATAAAGATGTTTTAATATGTTTGACATTTGGCTTAAAGAAGAATAAATATACAAAATTGCAATGTTTCTTTTAAAGATGACAAAGACAAGCAAGTTCCAATGAAAAACAGTAAGTATTGGAATACAACCAAATAGAGAGATGTCAGGGTTGTGGCTCACAGGTCCTGTCTTTGTTACTTTAGTGGATTACACAAGCCCCTACTTGGTTCAAGATATTTATTGGTTAACGTGATAATTTAGTTTGAGCCTGTGTTTGACTACTATTAATCATTGAGATATAATCTAAAACCTATTTTGTGATTTGGCACATTAAGGTAAAAAGTTTCTGTTTACTGATACATTGCAGCTATTGCCAAAAATCTATTTCTGACCTTAGTTGAAAATGATTACTAACGTCAAACTTGGTATGTTGTCAAAATCACGGAAAGGTCTGACATTGGAAAACATTTTTCATTTTAAAGTTTTGAATCATGTGGTAAATTCACTAGACTATTTTTTCATTCTTTCATTTTTAAATTTTCAATGGCATTAATTTTACTAGTCCCCACAAGAAATACATGCCAAGACCACTTTTGTCTTGTGACATGTGAGGAAGGGAGCAACAAAAAAGCCTCCATGGCTTCAATGGTAATGACTCATCCATCCATTCAGTGATTTTTGAAACCACCAGAATGGCTATTTACAACTGTATCCATGAATGCTCTTCACCCCAAGCATCAATAGTGGCTGGTTAGATTGTTTCTAGGGGTGAGGAGGCAGCTGTTCAGCTGGTTGCATTTGCTATGTTGCACCGCTGACCATTAAAATACAACATAAATTTTCATTTGATATTATAGCTCAAAAATTACTTTTATTTTAATTTAAAATAGAATGTCAAATAGAATATAAAACATAAGATACATTGTTTTGTAGAAAACCCCTAAATCACCATGATCTGGGCATCTAAAACACTTGACAACATGGAAAAATAGAAGGAGAAAAAAGTAATTGAGTAAAAAATTTTAATTGCATAGTAATTTGGTGGATTTTGAGTAGCTGAATACTCATTTTTCAATTATTCAAATTTTTATTTATAACAAGTTAACTGATGATTTAATTAAGATGTGTAACAACAACAATGTTGTTAAAATGGTTTAAGTAAAAAATTCTCTGATGTGGCCTTTGATAGACTCCTTGTATGCGTAATGATGCTTGATGATGTCATAAAAATGATGTGATGTATTTTTAAAATCCATCATGACAAACAGAATGTCCAACTAAGCTTAGTTGGAAACATTGAATGTTGTGACATTGCAAAATTTTGCAACACTGATACCGATGCACAATATGTCAAGACATGTCTGTGAAAAAGTGACTACGTTTTTCTACATATCTAGGTACAAATGGCGCCAGAGCAGGTATACCATACTACGTACTTACGTATTATTCAAAGACATTTTGAATTCGCTAGTTTTAAATCGAAACCAGGAGTTTTCCTAAACTAAGCTCAGTTTCTCGACAAAACGACCCCAATTGGATTTCAGCTAACGGAACTCCTCCACAGGCAGTGCGAAAAGTAATCGCACAGTTTATCAGTACCCTATTCTCTATTGTCTACGTCGGCGATTCGATCTTCATTCGAAGACGATTATCTCTCGCAGCCAGTCCCTTGGAGTAGCTTTTTACTTTGTATTTCATTTCATTCGAATTCGAACTTGATTCCAGTCGACAATGGTTTCATCCAAGTACATTCTTAATCCCTATGATGGAGACATCTTTCCCGGAGAAGCCGCCGGAGCTAAGTTGTATCAAATCGCAACGCAGCCAGAAGCTGATGAATCGAAACGATTCAGTATCACAGCATCCGACTCCTTGCCCTTTCGCAATGCCTTGACGAGCGCATGCTCTCGATTCGGTTGGGGCGGGCTGGTCACTGCGGTGCCTCTCTCTTATGATGCAACGACGAATGATCCTGATTCGTTTGGAGATATTCTCACGAATCCTGATGCGGTTCCTATGGATATGGTGATCTTTAATGCAGGAAGAACTTGGTCAAGCGTTGATTATGCTGCCAAAACAGTCAATTCCCGCGACGTCGCATCCATTGACCCCGGCAGGACTGCCACAGACCGTCCCGTCTTCCAAACTCGTCTTAAGTCTTCAATGATTGCAGAATGGGTGGAAGGTCACATTGATCAACCTAGTTGGAAAATGATTCAACTTCGTTCCTCAGATTATCAATGGTCGGTTCCGGCTGCCGAGGGTGGTGGATTTTGCAATGACGGGCCAACTTTGCTTAAGATCCTTTTTGAATTAATGGACCCCAGCACGGAAATTGGCACAGAAGAATTCCGCAAGACCATTCAGAATGCTCGTCTATCGAATTATAAATACAACGTGAATGAGGCTTTGAATGAGGTTGAGCATTCGTATCAGAAGATTGTCCTTCGGAACGAGACTTACGATTCACTTCGCCTTCACATTTTCGACCTACTTCTCTCCGCCAAGAATGACGAATTCTTGCAATGGGTGCGTCGCGTGAAACAAGATGTGAATACTGGATCTGGAGAATATAAGAATTTTACGGCTCAGCAATTGATCTTAGCCGCGAGAAAGCAGTACAACAACATGGCGAAATCAGGTAGTTGGGACAAAGTCGATCCGCGTGATGCACAATTTGCAGCGATGGCGACCCAGATCCAACAACTACAAGCTGCTCAAGCTGCACATGCAACCTCTGGTGGAGGACATACCGGTGGAAACAATAGCGGAAGTAATGGTGGGGGTAGTAAGAAATATCAAGTGGAAGAATGGATGACTAAGAAAACTGAAGATCAAATCTGGTGGAATGGCAAACCATGGTGGTGGTGTACTAATCATAACGATGGCAAAGGCATGTATGTCCGTCACCCTCCAAGCGATCACTCCAAATGGAAACAAGCGAAAGACGAGAAGAAACGCTATGTTCCACCTAGGATTGACAAACCTTCGGCGGCAACTACAACTATGCCTCCATCTCAACCATCGGCATCGGGAACATCTGGTTCATCTGGGGCTTCTCAATCGAATTCCTCCACTCCCGGAATGCTCGAGTTGAATTCGGAATTGAAGCAGGTGCTTGCATCTTTTGGTTTATCCGATCACGATGCCGAGTCGGTTTGGAATCAAGCCTACTCTCGTGCATCGTCAAAAAACTAAAAGGCCTCGGGGCTTGGCTTTACTCATGCATCATCAGATTCATCATTCTGTTGTTCTTCGTGAGTATTCCCCGACTGGCCACAAACACCTTAAGCCTTCGACCACACCATACCCTACTCGTCCTCGTTCGATTCCGGAATGCATTGATGGCTCTTTTCTTCACAAAATTGTCGATTACATTGTGGATTGTTTATTTCATCCAATTGATCCCATGGTCATTTGGATTACTGGAGCGTCGCATCATATTGACATGGAGAATCATCATGGCCTTTTTACATTGGCTTGCTCATCCTGATGACTACCCCGATACCGAACAAGGATCCACATCTCCAACCAGTACTCGTCATCGTCTCAATCGATATAGAAAATCTTATCGCATTTACACCATTTCGAATCAGAGCATGTCACTCTCCCGCATCGCGTTCGTTTTTCAACTAGGATGTGGATGGTGCATGCAATTTTGTTCCGGAGCAATGTCATGTCCACATGATGCTACCATGAAGTTTGGGATTTACTATCAATCATTCGTCGGTCAACTTGATGAAATCCAGTCTTTACTATGGCCTGGGCGACCTCCCGACACAGTCTTGGATCCATTCATCTTTCGGTGGAGAGTATACCTCTATTCTTTGGTCGGCTGTTCCATCATCACCATGATTGTGCTTCTGAGGATTTATCATTACAAATGGACGCATCATTGGAGGAAATTCTGGGACCAAAAACTGACTACTGGCTATGAACGTCTCCGCACCAAAATTAGCAGCTTATTTGCACATGTTCCTCAAACTTCACAAATGGCAGGAAAGCGCCGACGCCATCGTCGTCGAAAGAAGTCCCGCCCCAAGAATGTATATGCCACTGTACTCAATGTTGACAAGAGAGTACCAGACATTCTTCTCACTTCATTTGAAGATTCATCATCAACAACAGTCGTTTGTGACAATTCAGCCAACATTCATATCTGCAATGATTGGTCATTATTCAGCAGTTTACTTGAGGCAGACAAAAACAGCGTTGTCACCACAATTGCTGGACAAGTTAACATGCCCCAAGGAGCTGGCACTGTTAAATGGAGCTGGATGGATGACAACGGCGATGTCCATACCCACCTCATTGAGCATGTCTATTATTTTCCTGCCTCGCCCATCAACATTTTGGGACTTACTGACTTTGCTTGCCAGCTTGCCAATGAGGAGTCAACTGGTGTAGATACGAAATGGAAAACAAGCCCCTTTTACTGGAAAGGAGGTTACTCACGTACCCTACAACATCCCATCACTCAGTTGCCCAAAATGGAGTTGGTTAACCCAAAAGAAGCCAGATTTGCTAACTTTGTCAAAGGATTCAATGCCCAGGTCAATGATTCCATTTGCTTTCATAATGCTTCATGTCACACATGCAGCAATGCACGTACTGCTCCACCTTCAGTTTTTCAATGTCATGATACAGAAATCTAAGACTTTGTAGTTGGTGAAAGACTATTTTATGCCAATGATGGTCACAACTTGATGATCACATTGAACGATATCAGGAAGGTGGATAATGGAGTAAACATTTTCACTGTTGAGCTTCCCAACAAGAAGCTCCTGGACATGACTCCTGACTGCCTTTGTGCCCCATCTCAGCCAGACATTGCATCAATCCCAATCATTCCAGATGAATACATGGCTGAGTCCAAGCATTTGTCAGCAGAAGATTGTCATCATCTTATGCATCCAACAGTTTTATTGCCTGAGCAGCAGAAGTTGATGAGCTATCATGAGCGGTTGTATCACCTTCCATTTTTGACCTTGATTCGGCTTGCCTCTTTTGGAATAATTCCTCAACAACTGGCCAAGCTTCAAAATTAATTGCCTAAGTGTCCATCGTGTTTGTTCAGGCAAGCCCATTGGCATCCTTGGAGAACAAAGCGATCTTCCACAAATGAATCTTCATCTATCAGAAAGCCCACTGACATTGCCCCAGGAGCAACAGTTTCAATAGATCAGATGATCTCTGCCCAGCAGGGCCTGATCCCTCAGATTA
>JALLPE010000776.1:0-14741 GCA_036940025.1 Conticribra weissflogii | reverse complement strand
TTGTCGGCAGCAAGCTAAGTTGCATGTTGCTCCACAAGAACAGTGGAACTTATTCGTGGAAAGAAGGCACCACATTGGAACCAATTGTTGTCAAGTATAATCCTTTTTACAACATCGGTGTGAACATGCGTCCATGTTTGACTCCAGAAAAGGTTCTTCCTCACGATTCTGAAGAAGATAGAGATCGGAATATTGTTTGGAAAACAACAATCACAACTGCTTCCAATTCCAATCCAATAAATGGCACATTCAATTATGTCTTTGCTTCTTTTGAAGTTGTTGACGGTGATTCTGAGACTCCTCTCTTTTTAGTCGTACCAGATTCCACTTCCATAATCAAACTGAATGCCATACCACCCACAACTCAAATTCTCAAACGAGCTTTGAAGTGGATGCTTCCCAATGAAGATTTCGATCATGATGATGTGACACCACTTGCTAATGTATACTTATCAAGATTGATGGCATTGGGAATTCCAAATGGATCTGTCAACCAGTTACGTGATTTCATTATGGATCCAGAGAGGGAGTGGAACAGTGAGTTTCTTTGGGGTGGGGATCGCAACCAATTTCTTGAAAAGGTGGAACAAGTGGAGGATGAAATTGAAAAATGGCGCCTTCTTCGGATGTATGTCACTTTCAATTTTGCGTGGCAAACAAAATTGGTGTTTTTTCCCGTGGATGGACTCCATCGAACTGCAACTGCTGACATTGTCTACAATGGCATGCCACCCCCTGGTGAAACCCCAGAATACTTTACTCAAGTGAAAAGTTTCTTTCGTAGACTGATATTAAATTTGGATGGAATCTCTCTCAGCCTCATGGACGACAAAGGTGACCACCTTCCAATTGATGTTACCATTTCCGCCTATTATCACCTGCCGGAGACCATAGATTATCAATTTTGTCTTCAGATGACCAATGAATCAGCCAAACTTCAACGGGAAGCCTCAAATCAATCTGATCATCACGTGTTTCATCTGTTGAATTCACTTGTTCAATTTTTGTTCAACAACAACAACACTGCACTGATGGATGAGTACCAGTTTTTACCCCAATTCCTTTTTCACCCGGGAAATCAAGAACATGGTTTACAATGCCTGTTGCAAAATCCCAATGGTCCATTTCTTCCTGATTTTAAGCGACAGCTGATTAATGACGGTCTTATTGCAGAGGAGGAGTTTGCTACAAAGGTCATTCCTGAAATGCATAGAAGTACTAGACATGGAAAAATTTGCCAACACATCTATCCAAACTTCTACATTACATTTTGGATGGAAAAGTTCACCAAGATTCTGCATTACAAACTGAAATATTTTACTTCTCTATGTCCTAACATTGCTTCAATTGATTCGGACAACATCCAGCTGCATTTGGTTGACAAATTAAGCTTGGAAGTGTTTCAAACTGCATTCATGGGAAATGGAACTTACAGGATTGACTTTGATGTGCCACCCACTTCTGAAAAAACTATCACTCAAGTCTTGAATAACCCAAGAAATTCAAGACTGTTTGCATCCGACCCCTATAAGAAGAAAATTGATTCAAAGTTGAATTCTTCAAGATATTCTGAAATTCCTACACATTTTCCTGCAAGTTTGTTGGAAGTCCTTCAAATCTTATTGTTCTGTCATCTTTCACCTGGTTGCAGATCATCCGTTGTCACCATGATATCGAATGTCATTTCCAAGTTTACCGTGGAGAGTGTGAAAGATGCTGGACACTTGCGTCAAAGGGCCAGGGAATTTCTGAGGTACCTGATGACATCAATTGGTGTTTCTCATAGTTTCAGCTCTTTGTACTGGAATCAGGCACTTCGGAGAAATGCCTCCAACACCGATAGATGGTCACCAGAAATCACATCCGATTGTGCAAGAGTTCCTGTCTATACGCTTATTACTCCAATGCATTACTATAGGTTAAGAGGACCATGTATCAGTGCATTCCTGATCATGAGTGCAGTGGTACATTCCTGTGCATATTTTGCCTCAGTTGGTTTGAAAGTGAAACTTCCTGATTGGATAGAAGATATTTTGAAAGAGAATGACGAGAAAAGCACCGAGCACAAGAAAGTAGGAAATATGCTTCGGAAAGACTTCAACCTCCTCAACACTCTTTCTTTTCTGTTGCAGATTGGGGAAAAGCACCAAGAATACGCAGCAAGTCGTAAAAAAGAGGTTGTTCTTCACACCCTTTCGCAATACATGCCCGAATCAGTACTGATACTACCAAAAAAGGATTCTCAGAGATGCCTTGGGCATTTCACTGAGGGAGGTGTTGATACACTGTCTTTTGTCCCAAATAGAGAGATGTTTGAAAATCTTCCTCAAGAATTTGAAACACTGATCCAGGTTCTCTATACTGAACAAATTAGTGATAACACAACCAGATTGGACGAGTTCCCTATCTGCAGGATTGATAAGTTTCGTATTTGTCCATGGGATGTGTATGTGATTTTGGATCGTTTGGTTGAGTTAGAGAAGGTGAAATCCGAGAAAGATGACAAACGAAAAAAACTAGAAACACAAACCGATTATGACGACGGTGGTGATGATGATGATGATGATGGTGATGACGACGGTGAAGGTGGTGATGATGACGGTAGCAGAGGTGATGATGATGGTGACGATGATGGTGACCATGATGGTGATGGCGGTGGTGATGATGATGTAAATAATGGGAAAACTCCAGAAGACAAATGTGGTTTGGATGATAAGCCAGAAGCTGCAAATGACAAGGGTAAGGGCAAGAAGGCCAAACGTGGACGAAAAAAGAAAGGACGAAAAAAGAAATCCTTCAAAGAAGAACTGAAGGAGGTAATTGACCTTACACAATGGAACTTCTCTGACTCTGCTGATGTTGTGGACCGCAAAATGAAACAGCTATCAGAGGAAGTCAAGGAAAGACTCATCAGAGTCTTTTACCGTTTACTGAAGATTCAGGACATTGAAAAATCTCTTACTGATAGGTCTCGTTTCATAATCGATTCTGCAGAGGAAGAAGGAAATGCTGATGATGATTCATCAAGAGAGCGTGATGATCATCCTAATAATCTCAATTCTGAAGGAAAAAACGAGTACGAGCACAGCGAGTTTGATAATCGTCCTGTCAACGAATCCTACCTTCCTGATCATCGTTTAGTTCCTCTGCAAGCTGATGGTGGTGGAGATGACCTCAGCAGTATGGGAAGTGCTAAAGAAGAAATTTTGCAAGTTGGTAAGGCAATTTTACTTCCCAAGAAGCGCAAGAGGAAAGCTCCAAGAATTCACCTTCGTATCAAGAGATCAAGAATTGAGGAAGAAAAAAATAAAGAAAAAGAAACAAGAAATGAGGAAGGAAAAAATAAAAGTAAAGAAAAACAGAAAGAAAAAGAGAAAGAAAAAGAGAAAAAACAAGATAACAATAAAGAGTTAGAGAAAGAGTTAGAGAAAGAGTTGGAGAAAGAGTATGATGAGGATGAGGATGAGGATGATGAGGATGAGGATGAGGATGATGAGGATGAGGATGATGAGGATGAGGATGAGGATGAGGATGAGGATGAGGATGAGGATGAGGATGAGGAGGAGGATGAGGAGGAGGATAAGGAAGAGGATGAAGAGAAGGACAACAACAAGGACCAGAAGGATGAGGAGAACGACGGAAAAAATCGTGATGATGTGAGTGAACAATTACCGCCACCCCTTGAAAGTCCTTCAATATCATTAGGAGAGGATGTTTCTTTTGACTTGAATAAATATCCAGGTATTCTTGACAGAAAACCAAAAGATGATGATGCTTTTTCTATTGAATCCTTCCTTCCGTAATTGTCTATGTGAATAATTGATGAAATGATGAATTATTGATGAAATGATGAACTGACTTCATAATTTTGGTATCATTATTCTACTAATTGTAGGTCTGTGATGAGACTTGTGCAAAAAAGTTTTTTCATCGAATAAATCTACCTCCACCATTCCATGAAATCCAATCAGTACATGATTTCAAAGCAAAAGGGTCTTTTCTATTGACCCACTTAGATCCTCAGCTAAATGTTTGTGTCTACAAGTGTCCAATCAATATTCGATTAATTGATCATAGTTCCTACAAACACCATCCTTACATGACATTTATGGAATGTCCAAACATGACATACAACCAAACATGTCTGTTAGGCATTGTCATTGAAAATACCAGTATTCGTAATCAATTCAAGTTGGTGTTTCCTGGTGTTGTGATGACAAATCAACACCGTTTGTGTCTATGTCAGGGTCCTTTTTTTAACAACCAAGGAGATGTTTGTATTGCCTACCATGTGATGAGGGAAAAAAGTGATCTCAATCGCACACTGTTGGAAATAGTGGAAGGATCAAACGACAGTCTTGAATTCTGCACTGCACTCTTTTGCCCAAAACCAGTTGTGTGCAAATACACTGATGTTTCAATACTATACTTGAATCAAATCGGTGGACCAGTACACCATAGCTGGAACTTTTGCAATCGAATTTTTGATGAATGCGGGTTGCCATTCCTGGAATCTCGTTTACAACCAGATTCTTGGTGTAATCAATACATCAGCAATTTTCTCTCCAATATGACTAATATATCATTTGAGGATATGAAAATTGCAGAAAATTGCAATCTCATCAATCGTGTGAATCCCCATGACAAGAACAATTGTTTTGAAAATCTGAACATGAATAAAACATTCCACCGATCAAAGTCCCAAACAGATGTCTTCTTCTGTATCCCCCAAATTGATTTCCTTCAACATTTCCAAAAAAAAATTCATCTGGTTGAGTACCTTACAAATTCTCCAAGTTTTATCAGCGCTGTTGTACTAGATGAAGACCAATATCGTATATTTGAAGCAGTTCATAAAAAGAAAAAAATCCTTTCCAAAACTGAACACAACAACCTATTATCGGATTTGATGCATAAAACTGGAACTGAGAAAATCAATTTGCTCAATCTCTCTCCATTGAAATTTGGAACCACAATGTGTTACATCATCTCGCTTTTGCCAAAAGGGACCCAACTACCATCAGGTCCTGAGTACAAGAGGGTATCGTCAACAATCTGCAAATCCAGATTAGACCAAAATGCAGGAGGTGCAATTGATGTCAAACATGGGTTCCCAGTTCAAAATGTTTTTCCGTGGCCTTACAAGAGAGTGTTAAAGAAAAAACATGTTTTGTTTGTCAATAAGTGCATACCACGTCATGGTACATGTAGAACCACGTCACAATGCGTCACTGGCTGCTATCAAAACCTTGGTTGGAGGATGACTTCTAGGGCAAATGGATCACTGTTATCAGCACCACTCAACACAAGGGAACATCATCATTACCACGATGGGATGAACAAGACATTGCTTCCATTCCTTTCTGATATAAAAAATCGTCTTAGAGAAGAAGCCAAACAAACTTCTATACACATAGGAGAACCCTTCCTTCATTGCCTCATGAAGATCAAACGAACAGATAATTTTTATGATATCTCCAGGGGTTCATTGATGACATGGGGTGGTTTCAGCAATACAGTTCACAGAGACTGGAGGGACTTCATGACCAAGAAAGAAACCAAGTCTGTGTTGGACTTGGTAGCTGAGCAGCAAAATCCTGGATTAGATCAATTAGTTGCAAATTATAAATCAGGGTTCCCCGGTAAGAATTTGCCCAAGGTCACCACATGTTGCTGGTGTCCAGTGACACATGATTTGAGATTCAGCCATCGCCAATTTTTTGTTAATTTGTCCAGCGGAACGGCATTGGATATTTCTTCATCATCATTCAGCAATTCCGTTCCTCAAATAGGGAGTACATTTGTTGGTGGTACTTTTGAACATTGCACAATGCGTCCGTTGTGGGTGAATAATGATACAGAAATGGTCTGTCTTTATCCACCATCAGACAATCCCTTCTTCTGGAATTTTGCGTGGGGTGTCCACCCCTGACCAAAACAAGTAAACTAACACAATAATATAACCTAACCTGTATTTCATGATTTTAGTTTCTTATTTGTAGTTGTCATAACTGCTCATAATTTAAAAAATTTGCAAACACAAACCAAATTTTTGTTTCTACTTTCCAGAGTAAAAACACCAACAACTTTCGAATAACCAAAGAAATATACTTACAATGCCATCTCCTAAATTTAACACGGAATACCTTGAATCTGTGATTGAATTTTGCACCAACAATAAGGTCCCATTTGCAACAAAGTCATTGACTACAAATCCAAAACAAGTGACAATCAAGCAATGGATTGCTTCTGCTTCAAATATCATATTGAATGATGTGATTCCTGATGGTTTTTGGAAAGAATACAAATTCAAACAGCCCACTCTTCCAAATAGTCTCAGTGATGAAAGTAATGATAATGGATTGAATGTTCTCCTTCTAATCCTTTGGGCTTCTTTCAGTGACATTACTCATGATGCAATAATAACATGTTTGAAGTCTGGCTTGTACAACTGGAAATACAGTGATTCATATACAGACATCAATTGGGTGGAATCGTACATTGCATGCATCTGTCAGTATCTGAAATACTACATCTTCAACAGATCAAAATTTATTAAAGAGAAAAAGGACTTGTGGGGTTGCATAGATTCTCATCTTGCTTTGGAATGTTTTTTGCTTGGTCAAGTTGTCAAGTACACATCAGAGTTTTTTCGTATATTGGTGAACCCTCAAAGTCCTGTATATTTTGTGCCAAAATTCTTTAACATGTTGACAAAGAAGCAAGTCCAACTTGATATTCAAGCATCAGCTTCACCAAATGATTTGACCATCTTGGATTTGAATTGCAATATTTTCTATTTGGTATCAATTTCTGCATGGTTCAAGGGTGGTCATTGTATTCCTGCTTTGTGTAAATATTTCAAAATACCATCTGTGCAGAAGCTGGCAAAAGAAATGATTGTCGTGTTGAATGAAAAACACAAGAATAAAGCAGAGTATTTGAATCGTCTTGAAGATGCATCAATGGCAGCCACCAAAGAACTTAAAATTGATGAGAATGGAAAAACAGATAACCCTGGGTCAAGATTGATTGTGTTCACATGGCTTGTTACAGACTTTGTAACAAAATCTAACCGAAAAGTGACAACAGAGAAAGAGGTTACATTCTTGAGAATGTTCTTCCCATCATTTGTTAAAGGTGACGATGACCAGTCAATCAAATCCAAATTAGTGGAATTGATTGTGAAAAAGGATCCTCCGATCTTCCCTCGTTCGTTTGTGGTTGATATGATTGAATCCCATTTTGAGCTACATCCGGATGAATGGGCAAAGTACTTCTTGTATGTAGATTCAGAAACATTCTCATCAGATGCCAGTTTTTCAGGAAGCAGTTCAACATCCAATGAGATAGCAATTGTATCTACGCCAAAAGCAACAAGGAAATCAATGTCAAAAGGGAAAATATCTGGTAGAAAGTCAGTTCGGCAAATTGTCACTCGTAGTACAAAATTGGAATCCAAGGATGATGATGATGATGATGATAATGATGATGATGATGATGATGACATTTCCACCCCAGTAACCAGCAATGTCAAGGCAAATGTTGGTAGGAAGAGAAAGGCAGCTCCAGTAAAAGAAAAACGTGTTGGAAAATGCAGTTATTCCAATTGCAATATGGCTCAATCACCTCTTCAGAAGTGTGCCTACTGCCAAAAATTTAACATTCATTACCAGTGTCACAAAGTATTTTTCTTGGGCAAGAAAATTCCTAAAGACAGCAATGAGCCAACCATCAAACTTTGTTGGAATTGTTCAAAGCACACTTCTAAACCTCCCAAAACTGTCTCAAATGGAAACAAAAAAAGGAGCAGAAAAACCTTGTCCTATGCTCTTAATTGTTGAAATAACTAGAAAATAAGATTAAACATTTTTGCTTGTTTGTCTCATAAATTTATTCTAAGATATTGCAAAAGTGAAAAATTAAATTATCATTACGACATCCCAATTTTAATTTCATCACTGCTAAAAATTGCAACACAAAAAACAATGTCATCAATTGAAGACTTTGAAGAAGAACCAACTTGGGATTATATTCTTGATCTTTCTGCTGAAAGAATTTGGTTTGCTTCTGTGTATGCCACAAAAATGATGTTGACTAAATTTGACAAGTATTCCAACACTAAAACTGGAGATGGTCAATGTATTTTCCTCAGAAAATTATCTTGTTGGCATGAGAAAACATTGATACCCATGGAAAAGAAAATTTCAATGAAACATGATGTCCCAGACATTTTCAAACCAGTCTTTTTGGAACAAGCAGAGAATTTCTTTTCCAAAGGAGATGTTTGCGGACTTCACTTGTACTTGTTATTGCTCACTTCCAAGCATCTTATTGTTCAATCCAAACTTGGGTTGGGTCCACAAACAACTGAGAAAGTCAAAAAATGGTTTCATTTGATGATGTTTGTTTTGGAGAGTTCTCTTTTTGATAAATGCTCCAAGAAGCTCAAAGATGAATTCCGTAAAGTCTTTCAAATCTTCCATGAAGGGGATTCATTTATTTCGAATGAAGAAGAGCATGGATATTTTGATCCAAACATAGTCTTCATCCATTTGTCTCAATTGGTGGTATTTTACACCAAATGCAGTATGGACTCGTCCCAGTCCAGACATTCAAAGATGGAGTCCTCCAAATATGAAGTGGATAAATGGCAAACCCTCTCAGGAGAATTATTTGAAAAAGTGTTTGAATTAAAATCTCATGGATTGCAAAGTCTTGATGACTGTACTTGCAAACAAGAAATATTTTGCTACTCTGTGGAGTTTCCTTATTATTTGCTTGTTGCTGAAGTCAATGAAAATGAATCTTTGATAGACAGTGACAACATTCCTTCAATGTTTGGCTTGCTATTTCACTTCTTCAATAAGTTTGAAGAATCCATCAACAAAATCAGTCAAGACCTAAGTAAGGTGCAATGGAATAAAGAATTACACAAGTTGCAGGAAATATTCTACTTGGGAAACATTTTGAATAAATCAGCAAAAGAATATTCTTACAAGAGGGAGAAGGCTCGGAGAAATTACAGAAAACACTCGGCATCTGAATCTGGTTACAATCCCAGATTACCATTGATTTTTCAAAGTGACAAATATTGTTTTGGTGCTTACTCTTATTCAATATATGCTCATATGAATCAAACTGCTTGCAAAAAACGGAAACATGAGAAAAAAGTATTCAAGAGAAATGCAAATAACAGTGAAGGCCTAACTTGGAGATCTCCTGAGTTCAAGAGTGAGGGTAAATTTTTCTTTTCAAATGAAGCAGCAATTTAGTTCTTAATTACACAGAATGGACATTACACTGTGTGTGTTTGAGAAAAGAGGAGACTTGGTATAAATGTAATGGTGACAAGGTAAGAGTATTGAACAGAGATGAGATTGTTTCCAGTGATGCATAAATTCTACTATTTTGTATCAAAACTCAGCACAATAATCTTACTCTCTTGGCTATGATCAGGTCTTTGTAAATTCATGAATTTGGGTTGTGTAGTTTTTTTTAGCTGTCTTGCTTTTTTCTACACAAACACCCCTATACATGTCATAGTAAATAATTTGTTGGTCAATTTTGCATTAAATGAATCTTATTTCATTAGAAAATTTTTATTTTTTGCACACCTAATTAGGTGAAAAACAAGCATTGAAACTGATTTAAATTATATGCATTTGATCCTATATAATGTTTTCAAACATATCAGTCAGATCAGATATAGATATAAAAAACTATTTCAATTGATATACCCCAATAGAATTGAATAATGATGGGAGTGTATCTTCAAATTACTAATCAGATAATAATAATAGTGATGAACCTTTTATTCCAATGCAAGATGAAATAAATTTAAAATGTTAATAATAATTATTACTTCCAACATGATGTTATGATTTTCAAAAAATGTTGACAATCATTATGTCAGTGTTGGGAATTTGTGATAGGAAATGGTTATTAACATATTTCGAAAATCATTATGTCTCACACTAATTAAGTTGAATTGAATCTATTATTATTATGAATCTTTTAATTAGTTTAGTTAGTTTAATTAATTTATTTAACTTAGTTAATAAATTACCTTGCTTCATGAAATGGTTTCAATTTAATGAAATTTATGACTTTGGATATGAGAGAATGCAAACCGACCACAGATGAGGAGAAAGATTTCTTGGGGAAATGCCCTGAATGTGTCATTTATTGTCTCATGGTAGCCAAGTTTCATTTCAAATTGAACATTAACCTCAAAAATGTCACCTTGATCAGTGATGTATGTGGAGAAGCTGCATATTTGCTCCATTATTTGTATCAGAGCAAAATTTCCAATTGCACTAGTTAGGGAAAGTGTGAATCGAGTGCTTGGTAGTGTTACCAGAATAGTGTTAAATGGCAATGTCCCTAAGAAATTAGTCATCCACTTTAAATCGGTAACACTTTGTGGACTGTCCAAAGTTTTTGCAGGAAAGAACATTGGTCAAATCAAATCACTAACTCTCATGATTCAATTTGACATGAAGAAAATCTTGCTGTTGGTAAAATTTTTGCAAGAAAGTACATGCACTGTTCAAAAGCTGCAATTGTATAACTTCAACAGAAAGGGAAAATTTATTGGTTTACCACCACAAATGAGAAAAGTATTGTTTTGTGAGTTACAGAAGAAAAAGGACAAGAGTGATATCATTGTTAATCTTTATTGCTCCATGACTATCCCAAGAATTGAAAATTACGATCTTTTGTCAGTGCACTCCTGGATATTTTATTCAATGTTGAATGCAATACAGGTCATAGAATTCATCTGTTCTTTGTAGTGTCCTGTTTTTTGGTATAATAGTTTTTTTAGCTCTGTTGCTTTTTTCTACATAAATGCCCATATAAAAGTTGTACTTAAAAAATGTTGTTTAATAGTGCCTTCAATGAATCTATTTTTATTAGAAAATTTTTATTTCTTGCACAATAATGTCTGTTTCAAAAAGGACCTAATTAGGTGATGACCATCATCAAAATCATTTTACATGAGAGAGATTTAATCTCATAATTTTTCAAACCTGTCAGTCAAAACAAATATAGAAAACTATTTAAATTGATATAGCACAATGGAATCGGATAATGATGGAAGTGTATCTTCAAATCCCGATGCACCTTATATTCCAATGCTCGATGGAAACAATTATCATGCATGGTAATGAATCTCATCTTGTTATAATTCCTTACTTTGTTTTCTTTTATAAAGAATATATCATTTACATATGTTTCCCCTTCTTCACATTTGTTTTTCAATAATAGGGGAGCCAAAGAAACTTCATCACAGGAAGTATTTCATCAAATTTCAAATGTTGCCAAAAAGCATATCAATTCTAGGTTTCCAATTGCAAACAATAACATTTCCCAAGATTTGGATGCATTCAGTTTCATAATTTCAACTAATGATATGACTCCCACTAAGAAAAATGCTATCCGTAAATATCTCATGTCATTTGGAGGATTAGCACCTAGCAGATGTAACTTTCCTAAAACACCTGTTGCCTCTCATTCCAAAGATGGTATGTTTGGTTGCTGCAATAATGAATGCCAGCATTTACCACAATTCCTTCAAGGAAAAGAAATATTGGTGATTGATGTTCCTGTAAAAATTGCAATTCATGCCTCCTGCAAGGCATCCCTCATCAACAGTCTCATGAAGAAAGGTTATTATTTCAAGCCTGCAGGAAACAAATCTGGACTTTGCTTTGATGCCAATGCTGCTGCTGGCAAACCCCCTTTCAGTGAATTGATTGACTCTATTTTGGATACCTGTTTTGTTGCCCCAAGAGAGTGTGGTCAAAAGGATTCATTATGGTGTGTCCATGTGGCAGACATGGGAATGAGATATCCTCTTCCAGATGAAAAAGCCATTGATGCTTTGCTGAACACCTCCATTGACTTACGAAAGATGGGAATACATTTTGAAATCCTACAGTTGGATATTGCCTTTGTGGTCAAACTACCTCCAAATCAACTGATTCAAGCATCATGCCACAGGGCACCTGATCTTGACCTATCATCATTGTTGCAAAAAACAGAAATCAATGTCTATCCACTCCATGATCTCCCAGATTACCACAATGGAAAAATTAGAAAAGGTGATTTGAAGGGTACTCTGCAGGTTAAGAAAAATAACTGGGGAGAAGAATTTGCTGAAATAGACTTGACTGATGGATTGAATAATGATGACATAACCAAATTCTATTCTTATTCTGGTTTTGTCGATGGCAAGGAGATAGTGGAAGAAATTTTGGTGGATCGATCTACAGTGTACAGCATCAAGGCTTACAGCTCAATTTCTCATGTGCAGCTGCAGCAAAGGAACAAGTTTCCAATGAGCTTGAATGCCATGTATGGAGTAGGTCAGAGAAGCATTGAAACTATTCAAACCATGTTACATAATGCAAAGAATGTCCTTGAGCATTCATTCAATGTGGTGAAATCCAATGGAATAGGATTCCGGATTGAAGTTTCGTTGCGTCCACCAATCATGGATCCATTGCGTATCAGTGGTCATTTCAATGACTTTATGCTGATTGCCTGTGCAGCTGTGAAAGAATTTTGCAGCAAAAAGTACAAACCTGAATTGGTTTTCCTTAATACCAAGGTTGTGGAAACAAATGCTCTGAAGCTGTTATCTGAAGCAGTTTCCATGGTTCGATTCAGGCAGCAACTTCCATTCAACAAAGTGTATCCTGATATCAGAGTAACTGATTGGCTACGCTACCAGTTGTCTCTAATTTTGATCACCATGGGCATATCTCCTGCGTTTGAAGTAAAATACATCAACAATTGGATAGAAGATAGTGGCAGATTTGATCCATTCCGCCATGTGATCCCACGCATCAGAATAATTGACCCCACAATGAACATAAAAAATATTATGTTAGACTTGCTTTCAAGGAAACTGAAAGAAGTGGGATTCACTAAAAGAGGAACTACTTCTCTGTTGGGGTTTGTCAGAATGGCTCCGGAAATGGATTGTAGAGAGTTTTTCATGAGTTTGCCTTTTCATGACAAACATTTATTGGCAAACACTCTCTGGTCTGACATTGTACCTTCAATGTCAAAAATCCTTTCCAGTGATCCAAGACTGAAATCAAGGAGCAAAGCTACAAGAGAGGATTCCTTGAAATCTAGTGATCAAATACGTGATGATGAATATTCATTTGAGCATGTTGAGGATTACTCTTCTTGTTGGTGGGAAGAATACTTGGAAAATAGGGAAAGTTCCATTGAACATCCCTCTGAAAATCCCCCCTTGCCACAGCATCCCATTGCACTGGGTATATTAGCATTGGTGAAAGTTAGCTCTCAGTGGAATCCAGAACGAGTTGGATTTCTATCTATTTTATGCAATTACATACAGAGATGTCACAAATGCTCTGGTCTTGGTCTATCCAATGTAACTGATACTGGAACTTCCAATCTCCTGAGTAGTTGTTCCAAAGGAAGTGCTTTGAGTAGCAAAGAATTAAAGCACATTTGCATTCATCTAATAGGATCCATTGCCTCCAATCGGAATCAATCAGTATCTGCATACCAGGAAATGCTCTGCAAGAAATACCAGTTCCCATGGACTGGAAATGAGATGCTTGAAGAGTCTCCCTGGAAGAAGAAGAGAAGGAACAAACTCCTGAACTTGTCTCTGTGCAGTGACATTGCCATATGCATAAAAACTTCTCCTAATGCATTGACATATTTCAGAATAGCAGAAAATGCAGCAGTTGAAATTGAAAATCAGATCAGAATATTCAGTATCATATCAAACTGGACATTGACAAGCTCATCAGACTATCCCAACCTTTATGTTCTGCTATCCAAGATGTTGAATGCAAACGGTGAAATTGGCTTAAGAAAGAATCTTTATTCTGCCATGAATAGAGGTAATGCATGTAGCTCCATTTTGTGTGATATTGGTGTCAGGAGCAACTTTTTCAAATTTGCAAACAATCTCAAGGAATTGGAAGAAAGATACTCTTTCATGACTCTCCCAGATGCTTCTACCCTCATAAGTATGTCAAAATCTAAACATGTGGTACCGGAGGTGACAATTGCAATGACATCTTTGGCTTATGGATGTAATATCCTCTTCATCAACAGAAAGACAAATAAAACATATTTCTTCAAAAATAATGATGGATACACCGTGGAGTACAGTCAAAATGGATGTGAAGTTGTTTCTTTGATACAGTCTTTGAAGATATCCCTCAACACACAAGGTCATTTTCAATCATTTGATAACAGACCTAGAATTGCAGAGGAAAATGAGAATCATCGATTTAATCCCAAATCAACAACATCATCAAAATTCAGCAGAAGGGAACTTTGTCTTGGTATGACAGGAAGAATAGAGAGAAATATCACATTGTTGTCGATTCCAAATAGGAAAAGGGTCAAAGGGGGTCAGAGTGTATATACATCATTACTCAAAATCTTGCAGAAACTTGATGATGATTACCTAGACAAGGAGAACAGCAAACAAGATCCATTACAGCTATTATCCTTTCTTGAAGAATTGTCAATATCTACATGCAACTCTTTCAACCTTGATGGCTTGCATGCAACTGTTATTGAAAATTGCAGCCAACTTGGATATCCTATTAAGGTTCTATTGAAGTTTATTTCAATAACTGGATTGGAGAACCTTGACCACCAAGCATTGTGCCCATTGATTTGCTTGAGATACAAAAATCTTGTGTTGTGTGTATTTCAGTACAAGTTGCAACAAA
>JALLPE010000775.1:0-14723 GCA_036940025.1 Conticribra weissflogii | reverse complement strand
TAAGAGGAAAGAAAAAAAAAAAAAAAACTGTACTACATCAGGCTTTATAAGGACACCACCACTAAGCTGTATTTGAACAGGACAATATATATCTGGTTATGACCCAAGATTCAATGTTCCCAAAAGACGTGATTTGTCAATACTAAAAAGGGAGGATTTTCATCTATTCCTACCACAGCACAAAATCCCCAAGAACAAGGTTCACATTCACACCTGAAAGTTATGGTACACAGAGACCAAGTACCCAACTCTATCCTATGCAACAAGTACTATTCTCAGCTGAAGCAGTCAAGTTTCAAGTCACCAAGTTGATATAGATTACATTGAGTCATACCTGGTATTTAGCAGAAAATTCACCACAAACTTGAAATTTGACAACCTTGAACCTTGCCCATGTTATGAGAGAAAGTCAGATTGCATTGACACTGCCTATCTGAGGAAGTGACATAGTGGGACTACAACTTGACCACCAATCCATACTTGCATTGCAAGAGAATGACCAAGTATTGGCATTTTACAATGAATCCATCCAAGATGACAATGTCTTCATTGTCCCAGACAAAGTCAAGATCCCAGAATACCCAAAACTAGGGCTAGCATGGAGATGCCACCAAGCCCTGTACAGCTAATACATGCTCCAAACAGAGTCAAACAAAACCAAGTTGAAGACAAAATTACAGGGTGTCACATAAGCAAAGGGAGGGATAGCAGTAAAATTGCAGCTCAAATTTATGAAATCAAGTGAAAATTCATGAAAAATGAACTTGTCTGTTTGGACAGTGATGTTAATGCTGCTGCAATTCAAAAATTTTCAGTGGAATATTGATCGTTTACTAGCAATGCATCACTTGAGGCAGAGTTGCAATGGAGAAAAATGAATTTGGGCATCAAAATCCAAAAATCCAGAGGAATATATAAATTTAGAAGACTTACACAATCAGTCATGAAACAGAGGGTTGAAGTGGCTCTAGCTATTAACAATGAAAAGAAATGCTTCAAAAGTGTAAAGTCTGGATATTTCAAGAAAGAATGTCCAGAGAAGGATTTGAAAGACAATTTGAATGACAATTGTCAATCATGTTAAAAGAAAGGCTGTGGAAGGTAACTTATTGGGAACACCCAGAAAATATGAGCAAATGCTCAAAAAGCTTTAAGCCCAAGGTAATTAGTGAAGAAGTAAACAGAACTTCATTGAGCCTATGATGAATTGAACATATTCTCATGTATTAAGGTTCATATCAACACAGAAGAGTCCAACAAAGAAGTGATTATTGTCCTGAACCACTTAGTGCAAGATTTAAAACCAGGAAGGGAGAAGGCCTTTAATAAAGAATGAACACCAAGAGGAGTGCCTCAAGTGATGAAAAACAGAATGTAAAATGACAAGATAGCTCATTTACTTATATTTCCACATTTGAGGTGAGGGAGGGTACTGTAGAGCAAAACTTAAGTAGAGTTTGCATGTTCAAAATTTTTCCAAGACTACAAATGGACCAAGCAGTAAAATAAAAGATAGGGTCTAAATCTTATATTATTCGATTTTTACCAAATAACCAACTGTAAACAACAATTATCCAATTAAACAATTGATCCAACTCCATAGTTTCCAATAAATCCTCTTTCATTTATTTCTCCTACTTTGCCATAATTTCAACTGTTGGCACACTCATGAAAGTTGCTTAGTTTTTAGCCCAAGTGATGTGGGGATCTATATGCCAGCAACATCCCAAATGTTTAGGGTTCAGCATAATTATGTATCCTCTACTTGTTTTATTGATTAAATATTGCTTCACAATCTAACATTAGGTGTTAGAATTACTTTTTAATTATAGTTTATCAAATTATCCTCCCTAATGATATTGTTTTGATTACCACTTCTGCAATATCAATTCACTATAGCAAGAGGGAGAAAGAGAGAGAAAGAGAGAGAAAGAGAGACAGAAGGGAATTGTAGAGAGATATAGAAAACATGATGAAATAGACATCGGGCTCTGCCTGGCAGCATAATTATAAAGTTTACAGAAAGTGCCATCACCATAGCAATTTATAACCTAAGCCAATGTAGAGCAGAAAATGCTTTGAAATGGTAACGAGGTCGGTAAGTCTAATAGGTTTTCTACTTTCCTGGGTAAGATATAATACTATGACAAAAACGTTAGGATGGGCTATAGTGGTTGTGTTGCCCTCGAATTCAGATTTCGTGTTTTATCCTAGATATGGCAAAAGTGAAAACAAAATCACTAGTGCGTTTTAAGTGTTCTGCTGGAGAGGGCTTTTGGAAAGTACTTCTTATGAAGTCGAATTGAATCATTTCATACTCAAATGTTGGCATCAGTAGCCTTCAACCCTCTGATATGGTCCATTACCTTCTTCATCCATCGCTCCCACTTCATCTTAAAGTCGACTGTCAACTCACGCATCAATATCGCTCGACTCTTAGCCCAAGTGACACTGGGATCCCTATTCGTCAGTAGTGTCTCAAAAGTTGTTTGATTCAATACGAAGAAGTAACCTTTTGTTGTTTGATCGAGGAGTTGATGTTTCTGCATAATTTTATATTGAATGTCATTCAATAATTCTTTTTGACTTGCTGTGTTTCTCTCGAAGTCAATCAGTTGTTGCTTCAGCTCTATCAATTCTCCCTCAAGCAAGCTCAGAATATATTTCCTAAAGCAAAGTCGATGTGATCCATCCACCATGCGATAATTTAGGCGACAAGGGTTGTTGAAATGTAAAGGTTTCTGTGAACTCTCGACCAAAATTCCCGGTATATCGATGCAAGAAGATGAAACTCTTTCGTCGGAGAGTTTTTTATGGCAAGTAGTCCATAATGAAGACCACGTTTTTGTAGGTATGAATGAGTTTGGTTTCGGCGGTATATTTGCAAAATCATTGTGTTTCATGTTGCTGATCTTTTCATCTTCCGATTGGCAACCCCCCAGACATTGATATTCTACTTCCATGCCTTTGTGACAAACATCTGAAATATCTATTCGCATGGGAAGAAAGTCGTGCTGCATCGCCGTGTTCAATAGATCAAATACACGTACGTAATATCCATCGTTTGATTCGGAGGTTTCGTCATGAGCGTTCATAATATTATCATTGGCGCGGCAAACTCCAGAATCTTCTTGACAGAACTCCCTAGGCGGCGGTGTCACTTCCCAACCCAAGCCCGAAGTGGCATGGCGCCCTGCTAGAATATACTTTTTGAAAGACTCATTTTCAGCATCGTACATCCTCATATCGTCGGCGCACGAAGAAGACGAGAGATATGCGGCCGACGATTTGGGAAGCCAACGTAGGTCGTCGTCGCTTCCCGAGCCATTTTCCATCAGGGATTGACCTTTAGCGAAGATGATGACCGCTGACAATATCACACAAACAGTATTGGCTACGGCGGATCCTGCACGGTTGGGTCTAGTCTCCAAAGGCGGTGCCATACCTCTATCTAGAGCGGATTAGTAATAGTATGGTAGTATTGTGGTGTGATGTGCTTTTTACTTGTTTCCTCAAAACTCGTCCTCTAGAGGACGAGTGTTCGAAATATCATCTTCGAACTATTGAACTAATGTTAGTCGATCGTAGATACTAATACAATAGTCCCGACCTGAAATAATCCTCACTCTCCCACAAGAGGAATAGATAACAATTTTGATGTCCTCGAGCTCAAGTAGTTCGCTCGGTGAGGGACCAAAAAAATTTATCATCTAAAGGATAAGAAGTATCGTACGTATGGTATGGTACGATACGAAATTTTATTTGTCAGATAAAAATAACTGCAACAGCTCCACAACTTTTTTACTGCAACTAACGGGACATCCAAGTTGTTGAGTCAGGCACAACAACGCCGCGAAAAATACTGCTTCATCCTCCCGACTCTTCCTCTATACCTTCTTTCATTGAGTGTATAAATCAAAATGGCCAACCGCTGGGACCCCAAAAATAAAAAGCCTCCCAAGGGCTTCGGCTACCTCTCCCCTGTCCTCTCCGCCCTCGAGAACGAACTCCGCGACAAGGTCCGCGAATCCAACGCCGGCAAACGCAACACCGAATCCATGTGGCCGGTCCATCAAATCAATTGGCAGAGATCTCGCTACGTCTACGATATGTACTACACACACAAGAAAATTTCGAAGAAGGTTTACGACTATTGCATCAAGAATAAGTTGGTCGATGCCGCCTTGATTGCCAAGTGGAAAAAGCCGGGGTATGAGCGCCTCTGTTCTACGTACGTCATTAATTCCAACAACTATAAATTTGGGACCACGAGCATCTGCCGCGTCCCGTTGAAGGATCGGAGTCCGGAGCAGATGCATGCCCAGGATCCCACAACGGGGTGTATGGGCTGCGCATCGGGGGTGGGGCAGCCTAGAAATATTTTTGGGAATAAATACGGTCAGAATTTGGCGGCGGTTCAGATTGCGAGAGAGAAGAGAATGGAAGAATTAGAGAGTAAGAGACGGCATGTTGAGGATGAGGTTAGCAGAGATCAGGGGGGGGATGGGGAGGGTGATAGCGAGACTGATGATGATAGTAGCGACGACGACGATTATGGGCCCACGCCTTCGGCAGGCGTCTGGGCAGGTGGCAGTAAATTAGAGCAGGAGAGTGAGAGACTGGCTGAAGGGGTTGACGGCGTGGAAAACGATGAAAACTGTAAAAGGGATGCAAGTGATGAAAGTGGAGGTTCTGAAGAAGAAAATAACCCTACAAAGAAATTGCGTGCCTCATGACTTGGGCGTTGTGAAGTTCCAGTACGGTGAGGATGATAACAGAATTCATAGAATTACTTTGCGTCGATAATATCGCTTTGATTACATCCAGTTCGTGTTTTTTCATATAGATTAATGAACAACATTGTCGATTATACCACATATTTTCGCCCTCATCATGACGATTCGTTACACATTTTTTAGTTCTTCAAGTACAACACCAAATGAAGGTTTTCGGGCTTGAAAACCATACAGATCATCGCGGCACGGAAAAAGAGGCCATCCGGTTACTTTGGTAGAACCATGGTGCAATTGTTAGTAGTACCTTGTCATATGATGATGAATGTGCCCAAGAACCCAGCGCAGAAGTAGTAGAGTATGTACGGTCAAAAAGATCCCTCTCGAGTGATGATGAGAACTCATCATGACGTCCACCAGATGCGAACAACACTACACTAAGTACATGGTACTTGTCACTTCTCTGTAGAGAGTTGTAACCTACTTTTCTATCAAACTTTTTAAACATAAAAAGCAGAACTGTTCTCAACATACACTGGTCACCCACATTGACACAAGAGAGACTAATCAAACTGTGAATCATGGAGTGGAATCCCATCCCTCACATCCAACATGCATGGAACAAGGCAACCACAGTATGGGGAAAGGTTGCATTGGTGTTATTTTACTCGTATATTTGGTTTGGTATAATATCAGCCATTTGGCAACTCGTTGATCCGACAAGCTTTGGCATGGGATGTTACATTGACATGTACGCACCGGATCCATCTCGTGAAAGAATTGATTTTTTTGTCACCATAAGAAGTATAGATATCCTATTCATAGGCTTGCTTCTCTACGCCGATTTCATGGGTTTCGTTACGAAGAATGTAGCATTATTGACAGTCATAACCATAGCATGGGAGATTTCAATGATTCCTGCTATGGGACCGATGGTGGAAGGACACTGTACAAGTTTGCTTTGGCAATTTTGGATCAATCCTGTGTGGATGATCCTGTCACTAATTTGCATGGTGATTGAGGATAAACTAGGTGATCGCGCCGACGAGGGGTACACCGAAATCTCCGCTTAAGATCAGACATCCATTAGGTCTCTGTTATTCCACGACAACGGGAATTGAATAGTGTGCATAAGAAATAAATATTAGGTACGAATTAAAATGGATTGCTTAAGCCACTGGAGTTGTGTATAAATCAAGCCATGGACAAGTGCGTAAAGCTTTTTCAGCCCGCTGAGTCCAACGTCGCACATCTGTTTCACTCCATCCGCTTTTGCCTTTTGAATGATCACGTGGACATGCTCCGATTATTAAGTCAAGCAGTGATTTCGGAGCAGCACTCCAATAACTCAAATCTTTCGGGCACCCAGATTTAGCTTTCTGAAAAAGAGCATCAAGAGCGTCCTGATCTCCATCTAGGATTTCTAGCATAATTTCTTCGACGGATCGTTGTTGTGCGGAGTCAATCCAATTCTCGATTGTTTCGATGGAAGGAGGAGATGGTTCAGAGCCTGATATACTTGCTGATATGATTTTGGATACATCGAGTGGATAACTATTTGCTAATTCTCGCCAGTTTCTTATTGGCGCAGAGATAGATGATGACGGAGGCTTAGTAGATATAGGTTCAAATCGAAGAAGCTTCATGGCCCAAACTTTTGCTTCCTCTTCTCCGTACGTTTCAGATTTCAACTCCCCGTCTTCACTTGTCAATCCATCCATGATGCACTCAACCAGTTCTTCAACGTCTTCATCGGGAGGAGTGACAAGCGTCCAAGAATCGCCGTTTTCGGAAAGTGAAACTTCAGTATCGTTTTGAGACATTTGCCTCGAGCCTGAGTTTCCAAGACGGGCTAATGCTGCCTTGGCGCGTCTCTCCCTGTCGTTAATTTCATCAAGAGCATGATCAACATCGTTGTCAGGCATGATTGTATTCAAAATGGATTTTTCCATTTCCTCGATAGCTCTAATTCCTTCCTGCTGATCAAATTCATTAGATTGAATGGTTGCTTCTCGTTCTTGGCGTAAGTTCTCTTTAGCTTTCTCACTCAAATTTCTCTTCCTTCCTCCTCGGTCGAGATGAGTCCAGTCTAGACGCGGCATAACCTCGCGTAGCATATCTTCGACAGTTGGATTTTCTAGTTGTCGAATTTTACTCAATTGTTTCTGCTCATTCTGACGTTTCTTCTCCTGTACACCGTGGTGATAAACAAGACTCCAAAACACCCGCGGCGACAACTGAGCTATTGAGACTGGTCGAAGCATCTCTTTTCCATCGTTTTTACCGTCAGATCCGCTATCAACGTCCTCGTCATCTGATTTTGTGTCGTAGACTGTTTGGACCACACCTTTCAGAGCATCTAGAGCGATGATTTCGACTCGTTCCGTATAATGTCCCCTTCCTTCCATTCCTTTGGAGTAAGACACCGAAAAAAGTGTCCCCTCGAGAATCTCGTCGTTATCACTGTCATCACCGGTGGGCTCGTGATCTTTTCGAGTACCCAGGACTACTCCTTTCCCGTCCTCGCCTGCACTCCCCCCTTTCACTCGTTGAAAAGCGTAATCCCCTTGATTTACTGCAGCCACTCTAACTCCCGCACGTGATGCTTCGTAAGACTTGGCCACCGCACCTCTCATTGCAGCGCGTAAGAATTTTCCTACTTTTCCACCGCTGTTGCTTCCTCCCAAAGATGACAAGAGAGAATTTGCAATGTCGTCTTCATTTTTGAACATAGGCCCTTGCTGCTTATTATTGCGTTTCCTAGTTGACGAAACAGGTTCAAATGATCTACCATCCGAAAGACGATAGCCAGTTCCTTCAATCTTTACTTTCTTTGCTTTTTCCTTCGAAGCCACAGTATTTCTTCGTTTTCCTGCAGAATTGTTCAGTTGATATACTCCCTTAGGTGTAGTTGTCCTTTTACTAGTGGATGATTTCTCTTTCTTCGTTATTTCATCTTGAGCTGCAATAACATCTTGAAAGGAAGCTGTTGCTGCTATAGCAGATGCTCTTTTTGGACGACTTGAGGATGTGGTTTCTGTAAAAGCCGTATTTGGATCCGGATCTGGTGCTGGTACGGTTTTCGCCATTGAAGAACCACCGTCTCTTTTTGTTTTTTTAATGTCTCCCTTGCTCTCCCGACTGCCAGCGGATGCAGCGCATTCGCCAGGTTCAAACTTCACGATGATGCCTTCGTTCGGTCTAATTCCGAGTTCGTCAACAGTAGATTTCCCTGTAGAATCCATCGGTTTGGGAGGGAATCCACTCAAGTATGAAATTTTATAACTGAATGCGTTTGGGACATTGAACAATGCTTTGATATCCTTTTCTAATTGATCCACAGAAGTCGATGGACGTAGACGCAAATTGTACCGACGCTGCTGCTGAGACATATTCTGCGAGTTCGAACCCACGCCTTTCCCAGATTTCCCTCGGCGGCCGGTGGATTCCGGTGGAAGAGGAATTTGCGTTGGTGACGCGCCGGAGACACGAATGGTGAATTCGTCGGACATATTGAGTGACGAAACTGGGTATCGGGCTCTGGCAATTCGAAAATTGTGGTAGTTGAATTGGCCGTGGTGGAACTGTGGGGACAGCGGACGCGAGCGGTAACAGAGGGGACAACGAGTGCTTGTCCCATCGAGAAGATAGATGATACAATCTTCGTAGTATGTGGCAGCGGCGATGATGTTCGAATACGGTAAGATATTATCTAAAAGCGGGCAGCGATGTTGGTGTCGTGGATGGTATCATCGTCGTCAGGAAGCAATGGCCAAGTGAAAATAATGGAAGTTTTGTATAGTACAATACTGTTCTCGCTGTTCCAGAGACTTTTACGGGCGACTGGGCTGATACGCCAACTGGGCCAATATTGATAAATGAGCCTGCTTTATGAAACTTTTAGATACAACCTTAAATTTTTTTAAATGATGTGTATAAACATTAGAATTTACCATTTTTGAAAACAATTGCTCCGTCACTCGTAAATTTTATTCTAGCCAATATTGTAGGAGGAAGATATATTTCCCACCTCAGTGCCATAAAATTGACGCGAAGGATAACACTATCTTACGGAAATATTATCTAGGTAATAGTTATCGCCATGATTACTCATTGGATACATCTCCCAACTCCACAACAAAACAACTCAATTACTGTCACATTCATGCACAAACAAACAAAGAGCATTATCATCTCCTGTATTGTACCCCGCCCCGTAAACACCCTCATCAACTTCAGATGCAGTTTGATGCCTGCTATCATCTCATTATTCTTTAGGTGATGATGACAAAGGTGATGTAACTAGTACCCGTTTTGAGAGGAGTAAGCACTCTGGTAACCATGTTTAGTGGGAACACCGTACTTTTCCTCATAGCGGTACCTGTCCTCCATGTCCCGACGAATGAACCTCCTCGTTGCCGAATAGACTGGCTCCAAGCCGTCCAGAGTCTCGGATGAGATTTTGATTGGATATCCTTTGTGCGGGAGGATTGTGATGAAGTACCAGACTTTGCCTTCGGATGGATAGCGAATAGTATTTGGCTTGCCGTTTTTGTCATCAAGCACGATGCGGGCTCCGCGGAGATCGAATTGCTTCACTTTGACTGAGCATTTGAAGTTCATGTGAGTTTCCTTCACTGCGGTATCGTAGTCTTTCTGTGAGTTTTCGAACGCAACACCGTGGAAAAGAAAAGTGAGAGAGAGAAGAGAGATAACACAGATTAAGCAATATAATCCAGCAAACAAACGAAAATTTACCTTGTTGTAGTACATATTCAACATCCATGGCTTTGCAATGATACCACCGACAACGACATATTTCGCCTTCCATTCCACAGAGCTTGTTGGGGCATCCAAGGTCTTCGTGTCGTATTTCACCATGTGGCTACCTTCTGCAGGACTCAACTCTAACTCCGGCATCACATAGCACCTCAACATCATGGGACGAGGGCAGTTGCGAATTATGCTAGCACATTCCTCGGGGCTACTGACACCGTGCCCATTGACACTAAAAACACAATGCCCGAGATGGACACCATTGTTCTCCGCCGCTGAATCTTCGGCAACGTATGCCACGATCGGGCGAGTTCCCATGGCATCAATGACGTTGGTTGGCATGTGGTAGAGGAGAGTGTCTTCAAGATCCCTTGCGGTGTAAAACATGGCTCCCAGACTCTTCGCGTTGATCCGAGCTTCATAATATTCTCCTGCTTTAGGGAGGGAGTTTTGATCGAGTTCAATTGACTTTTCATCCTCGGATGCACTATCGGATGCGTTGCAAGAGATATCAGTAGCTTGTTGGATGTCTGGGGCTCCAAAACCAGCGGCAGCCCAAGGATCTTGTGATTCGTTTGATGCAACGAGAGTTGGTGCAGGTGCTTGGGGCGCTGGAACTTGAGTCACAGGGGCGGGAGCGGCGACTGGAGTAGGCGAACCAAAAATACCGAACGGGTCGTCATCCTGTGCAGGAGCCGATGGGACAATGGCAGAAGTGTCAACAAAACTGCTTCCTCCGAAGGGATCGTGGTTTGCGGGGAACTGGGAAGGAGTTGACTCAAATACTCCAAATGGATCCATGTTCGCAGCTGCACTCGGAACAACTGCTCCAGTAGATGGAGCAGGAGCTCCAACACCAAATGGATCGTGGTTAGGCATTGCACTGGGTACAAGTGCATTCGTAGAGCTTTGCATGGGAGGCTGATATGGTTGCTGAGCAGCAGGGATATCTGGAGCCTGGTATTGAGGTTTAGGAGGACTTGGGGGTGGTGGTTGATAGGATGGTTGTTGGGGTGGGATGGGGGGTGCAGTGTAGCTTGCTTGCAGCAATGCGCCTTGAGGTTGAACGGGGGCCGGTGCAGTGTTACCAAAAACTCCCCAAGGGTCAGCGTTAGGAGCATCGGAAGGAATCATTGCAGTGTTATTCATTGCTCCATTGTTACTGCTCCAGCCAGTATTCATGTTACCATCATTCATTCCGATAGGGAGTGGAGGGGGATTCCCATTCGCGTTCAACATCCCATTCGTAATATTTTGGTTTTCAACAGGTGAAGTCATGGGGCTGAAGGCATATCCGAAAGGATCAGCATTGTGCGTCCCAAAATCAGTCGGAGAGACTGGTGAAAGTGGAGCTTGCACATCGAATCCGCACTGGTTTGAAGATCCCGCTGAAAGTTGCCGGAGTTGTTGAACAGGCGGTTGCTCTTGGTTTTGTTGATTCTGCTGAACCAAATTCGTGACATCTGGAGGTGAGAGAGGGACGGGTGCTGGAGGCCTGGCAGGATGGGTTGCAGCCATGGCAGTTGGTGCTGAAGCTGTGGCGGGTGGAGCGGGGGGCATCTCCAAGGGCGGAGCTGGTGGCATATCGGTTGGAAGGACAGGCGGCATGTTGGTACTCATTTCTAAGGGATATGATGTCGGCATGTCCGTTGGGGCGGCTGATTTAATTGAAAGGTTGGCAATTTGATTGGTGATATCATTCTGCGATGTTACATCAGCCGTGGGGGATGTAATCGGAACTTCGTTTTGCTGTGCTGGAGTAGCTTCACTGAAATCGAGAGGATTTCCTGGGGCAGGCGCTTGCAAGGGAGGCTGTGCAGCTGGTTGAACGGTATACACAAGTGTAGGAGCAGGAACTGGCGGCTGTTGCATCTTTGCAGAAGACATCATCGGCATGGTCGATCCAAATCCATTTCCCTGAGGCTGTTGCATCTGAGGATATCCATTTGTAAATTGCCCCCCTCCTTGTTCTGGTTCGTTGGAACTGGGTGCCAAAGAAATTGGAGACGGAGGCGATGCATTTGCGCATTCATGTTGCACGACCACAGTTGCTGGAACTGCTACCGGAGGAGCCACTGGCGCCGGTGGATTCAGCTCAGGAGCCTTTGGCGGATGCATGGCCGGCGCCAGGGCAAATTGTTCAGTGGCAGGAGGTTGAATTGTAACTGCAGGGAGAGCTGCGGACACGGCTGGCGCAGAAACTGTTGGGACTTGTGCACATTGTCCTGTGGTGGGGCATGGGGCGGCAACCGGAGGAACGGCTTCGTTGGCGACGTAAGCTTCGGCCGGAGGTGAAGGAGGAGCACTAGTCGTTGCAATGTTGTAATTTTGCAACGGGATGGACTCCGCTGATGCCTCGCTTATTTCATCCGCATTGTTCGCTGGTGTCACCGATGCCGGTTCCATGGGCATGGACGGGATTACTTCCTGCGGAACTGCTGGAGCTTCAGGAGGAACCTCGCCTGGAATCGGTGGAGGATTCGCGCTAGGAACTGCAGCCGGGGCACCCATCGGTACGATTGGCGTGTCGCCGCTGACTCCTCCTCCCATCATTGTCGCCCAGGGGTCGTCGAATTGCACATTGTTGCTTTCGATTGCAGGGGCGTTGAATGCTGCAAATGGATCTTCTTCTTGGTCGATAGTGCGCATGGGAGAACTCATGGGAGACATGGAGAAGTTCTGTTGAACATCAGCCGGAACTGGCGCCATGACTTTTTGACGACTGTGACGTTGATCTTTTCTTGTATTCTAGTGTAAAGGATATTTCTGCCGTAAAATCGGTGCACTGCGCATCAACTCGATATCTTGTAAGAAAACTTGTCTTGTCGACGTAAAATATTGTGTTTTTTAATATGAGAACACAGGGCCGAAAGAGGAAAAAAGGAGTGGAGTGGACGACGATGACATCAGCCTCGTAATAAGAGTCAGTCAGTCATGTGAGATCTCTTTTCATACATTTAAAAAATTAATTTTTTAAAATTTTTATTCCCATACTAAATCAACAATGGAAGACTTCGGTAAGAAGATTTTTCACGCAACGATTAATTTCGGCGTAATAATTTTTATGAAAAAATTATCAAGTATTAATTTCCTCGTGGTGAAAAATGAAATCTTTGCGACTTCGTTTCTTGGACGTTTAAGAGCTCATATTGTGTTCGATTTGTTTGTAGCCAATATCACACCCATGCTTTTGCAATTTTTTTATTCCAGTTAATGTTAAAAATGGCTTTTATACCATATACCATGACAACTCTATCTGATGACATGAAAATAGTTATGGGTATTGGTTGGTAGTAAGCAATGAGTACACAATTAGGTGTCCAAGCACAGATATATAGGCCTTTTAGTATGTCATCTTGATGGCACATGTGTCATATTCTACAGCAGATATAATATTTGTGGGTATTTGTTACAACACACCCTTGCATGCCATCTGAAACATTGATGGGTCATTTTCCAGCTTGTTGTACTCCCTCATGCTCAGAGAATTGGAAGATCAACTCTCAACCAAATGCACATAGAAATTGAGAGATGTTTTCTACTATTCCTACGCTTAATTTATACAAAGATTCAAAACTTGACTAATGATGCTATTTTACAGACCTTGCAAGCTTGTTTTCAGCTCATGACAAAAATCCCTTTGTTGTCCAAACTGTTTCATATCCAAAAAACAAAAAAATCATGGCCTGGCCAGACCACAAGCACTAGCTTTCATCTGGTGACATCACATTTGGCAGCTATTTCTTACTAATGGCACCAGAACAACCCCTTCAGAGCCATATGTGGTTTATTTCATTGACTTCAGTGCAAAAGCTTGACCCCAAATGATGTGTTATTTATTGATTGGGAGAACAAGAGTGACCTCATTTGAGCAAAAAACACGATCTCCTAAATTCTCTGAGCAAGAGGGAGTAGGTCATGATTGATTTGCTGGTTTTTCTCTGTTGAAATCAGTTTGACATGTTCTCCAAGAAAGTCATCTCTGTCTCTGCATGGAACTGTTTGACGGTTAAATTGACACGTTGAGGTAAGTCAGTCAAAACCTGGTGATGAATGGAATCAAAATCTAATTATCACCATTATTTTCAGCTTGGGTGATAATATTGTATACTGTGTTAGTCTTGGTGATTTTCTGGTTTCTGGGTTCTGAGCTTTTCAAAATATTGATAACAAAAGTCACTCGTGATGTAGGAGTGATGGGTCATTTCTTATCATATGTCATTGCTATTAACATGGCATTATTTGGATAGTGAAAAAGTGTGTGAGAATTTTCACTCTTCACCCTTGTAATGGTGACAGTGTAGATTCCTTCATTCTCAGAAATTGCATCAATACATATATATGCTTTAAAGGTTCTTCATGCTTTCAATTGGTGACTTTAGAGATTTAATCTTCAATGGTTGTACTTGTGGTATTGAACAAACTATGTATTTTTATTTTTTGGAAAAATGAGCATTTAGTAGCATTGGTATCAGATGTTTGCTGAATTTTTGTATCATTTAGTTTGAATTTTATGAGCCATTACATGACAAAATAAAAATTTTGAATGAATTTATACTCTTTTAAGCATTATTTCATGTCTTTGCATTAAGCTGGTGCCAGGTACTTGATGAAGGTGTCAGCATCTTTTTTGGTCATTATGCATTGTGGCTGACAAGCATTTCCAAGAAATGCAACCATGCCTCTTACAAATCTGATGGAAGTTGTATCCTATTGGTTGATTCTTAATTCTTCAATTTGCAAATTAACCCCTCATAACAATTCCTAAAAAACAAAATGTCACTTCATCTTTTGAAAATGATTTATATTGAAAGATCAATACATTACATGGTTGCAAATTCTTGTCTCCTCTTGTGCAATTTTGGTCTTTGGAAAATATTTTCACAAAATGGAGATCCTAAAAATTGTGAAATCAGGCTCAATATCCCCAAGCCAACAATAACCAACATATCTTTGTGTTACTCATTATTCCATAGCATCTCTGTTTGAAGACATGAGGAACTAAATTGTTTTAGGAAATACCATCTAAGCATGATTTCTGTTTCAAGCAGGTCTATTGAAACAACAAATGCTATGTCAACCATGATCAAAGAATATGAAATTACTTTCCTTACTACCATAATAGTTGTTACAATGTTCAGAATAGATTCTTTTAGTCATAACATTTATTAGAAACAATAAATTCTTTGTCAGGCTTGGGTAGAGTGCTCAAGA
>JALLPE010000774.1:0-14745 GCA_036940025.1 Conticribra weissflogii | reverse complement strand
TAATTTTAAGAGTCTCGAATGAAACTCGGAGAAGTGGGGGATTCGAGACTCGTTCGAGTCACTTATATTTGCGGTGGTGTGGGTATGGGAGAGATGTTGGAGAACAATTAGGTAACAATGGGCGCTGGTAGGTGAAGATTGGGAGCTAATAACAAAAGAATGGTCAGAAGAAAAGCAATTAGGTAGTGATGGGCGACATGGTGGTAAAAAGGAGAGTTGAAAACAAAACTACTTAAACTAGTCAAAGATCTTTAGATATGTTTTGTGTCTGTCCCAAATAAGAATTTGTGAGGGACTG
The DNA here is from genome assembly GCA_036940025.1 of Conticribra weissflogii. NCBI lineage: Eukaryota > Bacillariophyta > Thalassiosirophyceae > Thalassiosirales > Thalassiosiraceae > Conticribra > Conticribra weissflogii. Next base: position 14,447 of record JALLPE010000774.1, on the reverse strand, counting down.
ATTCTGCTTCTGTCAGCCTACTTCCCATTTACTTAAGGAGCTACAGAATGCAATCTTCTGAGGATAATACTAGCTGAGACATGGAAGATTGCAAAGGGGAGTTTGGCAAGGATGGCAAGTCAAGTAGTGGCATCTTTCTTGCAAAGATTTTCATGCTTCAATGTACTTCCTTCATTCTTACCAATTCTGCTGTATTGCGCTATCTTCTGCAATTGTAACAAGTCTATCATCAATTTAACTGTCATCAAATTCCAACAAATTATGAAAAGATTCTTAATTGTTTTCTGCATCATCTCCTCCTGTCCATCTGCTTGTACATTTCTACTGTCCCCCTGTTTTCTTCTATTTTTCTTTCCAACACCCCACCACAAGTTCCCCTTCTGTGATCATCTTTTCCATCTCAGTTGCCTCACCCATTTCTTCCTCTTCTCAATGTCCATGGACACCTGTCATGTCCTCTGCTTCCTTATATACCCTGCTGGTTAAAATCTTCTCATCATTTGATTGGGGGACTTTGCCAGCACAAATGGCTTGGTTGGTATTCATAGATAGTACCAGTAGGATTGGGGCTGCTGCAATGAGGTCCATTGTTATCCCCAATATATAGTGGCAAAGGCATCCCTATTTGATGATGTGCCTATATTTGTTCAAAGCATGATGGAGGATTGAGGGACGATGGGCTGGAGCGGGGCCATTGACAATGATGATGTGGAGATTTATTGGGCAGCATGGATCAAAACATGAATATTTTGTTAAGATTGGGGCAGACTGAAGCACTAACAGATGCTGCAGAAGGAAGCATCTTGTATGGGAGGCTGCTGTGTGCATGTGCAAGTGGTGGAAGTCATCCCAAAAGTACAATAGTAAAGTTGCACTACTCGGTCATGTTTTTTTGGATTTTGGTAGATTATAAGAATATTATGATAGAAGAGTGGGAGTCACTACAGGCTTTGAAGAAGAATGTGCCATAAACACACACACGTATTTATAATACAACATTCTTACATAATTTTGTTACATTGGCATCAAAATCAGTTCTTCTCACAGAAAATAATTTATTTTACCAAGATAATTAAATGTATGTTAAAGTTTTACTGTCACTCTTTCTTCTTACAAGAAACCCTGCCATATCTTATATTAGTATGTATGGATATTATTATTTATGGAGTCTGTGATCTGAGTCTTGCTTTAAAAATATCTTACCTACAACAATAAAATAGAGATCATCATGTTTCAACATGTGATTCCTTCATTCTCTGTGCCATACAACTTTTCCATTATTTCAAGCATCTTCTGAAGTTAATAATCATTCAACAATCTTCCAAATTCAGATAATCTTGCATCTCAAGCAAGAATTTTCTCAATTCAACTATTTGTCCATCAACTATGTCAGCATTCAAGCCAACACAATTGAAAGAAGAATGAAAGGACAACAAAGGAACCTTTGCAACACACAAAGCCAAATTGAAGATGGAAATGATCAATTCAAATATTTCTTTCCTTGATGGAAGAAAAAACAAAAACAAAATTATTGACAACCTGGAAGGAGAACCTGAAGATGCTAATAACAATGACAACCATTCTAAACACGGCTTCCATCCAATGGACACTGATCAAATCAATAAGAACAATGACAACCTTGATTCAATCTCCTTCCTAGGTGAAGCAGTTGAACAAGATGATGACAATGATGATGATGATGACTAGGGTAACAAAGATGATGAAGACTCTCACATTCAAAGAGGAGAGGAAAGGGCCTTGGCACTTTTCAAAAGCAATATGAGCAAGCATTTTGATACTGACAAAGAAGTCAAATTGGAGTATCTCCATCAAGAGAATTCGAAAGTGAAAAAGCAGCTAGAGGACAACAAGTATGAAGAGCGAATTTCCAATCTCACCAATCAGATTGCACTTCTTCAGAGCCACAACTCCAAGCTATTGGAGAGGGTCCATCAATGCAAAGACAATATGACTCACATGCGTAAAGAACAAGAGAAACTTGCTGCCACTGCTGCTTGTTGCAAAATCCTTTTCCACCATCACACTTTGGAAATGCATTGGAAACAATTGTTGCAAGCCAACAGCAACCAACAACAAACAGTTCCATGTCCATGTCACAACAGCAAGAACAAGAGTTCTCCATCCATGAGACAAGTGATGCTCCCTCCCAAGCTGAAAATGCATTGGAAATGATTGTTGCCAGTCAACAGCAACCAATGCCAATTAACGCTTTGGAGGAAAAAGAATTGGGAAGAAGAGGAACTTGTCTCTTCCTCTGCTTCAAACCAAGACTCTTCACAAGACTGGCTTTGTCACTTTAGTAAACTCAAAATGTACAAGGAACTCAATGGGCACTGCAAGGTGCCCCATTCTTACAAGAATAACCCCAAGTTGAGCAGATGGGTTATCAAGCATCGTTCCTCTTACAAGAAAGGCTGTATGAAACCAGACCATACTCAGTTGTTGAATTCACATGGCTTTGTTTGGGACTTTAAGGAAACACAGTGGAGAAATAGGTAAAAGACTGTTGTATGTGAATTTAGTTTTTAATAGTCCATTCCCAAATCAAGCATTTGTTCATCTTGTAATTTATCATTTACAGATTGAAGCTAAAAGAATTCAAGGCTCTCTATGGGCACTGCAATGTGCCCCAGAGCTATGAGGAGAACTCTGAGTTGAGTAATTGTTTGACCATCAGCGTACCAAAAAAATTAACAGAGCAGATCAGGATTGTGTGGGAACATAACAAGTCCAGTTGGAGAAAGAGGTAAGCCTTTTATTGTTCTTTTTTTTTAATGTCCCAAATCAAGCACTTTTGTGTTGACTGATTTATTCATCTTGCAATACCTTTTATAGGTTTGAGGGGCAAAAAGAGTTCATGGCTCTCTATTGGCACTGCAATATGCCATGTTGCTACAAGGAGAACCCCTGGTTAGGTAAATGGGCTGAAAAGCAGCGTGACTCCAATAGGAAAAGCTGCATGGTGCAGAGTGTTTAGAGTTGTTAGAATTCATTGGGTTCAAATGGCAACTACAAAAAGAGCAGAGATTAAGTTAAGTTATCTAATTTTTCTACCATATTCCATTCCCACATCAATCAATTTTATTTTGACTGATTCATTTGTCTTATGTCTTATTCATTACAGATTTGAGGAACACCACCACTGAAGAGTTATGTACAGATATCATCCAAATCCTGCCCTTGGTAAGTGGTCAGCAACAAAAGTACTCAGTAGGAATCAAGATTTGACCTCATCTATGACCAAGGGACTGTATGCTGCTTCTCAACTGTTAGAAGGCAACAAATCAGGGACCCAAAACACCCCAAAGTTTTTTGAATTTTAAATACAAATGAAATAAGAAATTAAATTTAATCATAATTTCATCAAATCAACATTCTAATTTTTAATTAACTAGTTAATATACAATATCAACTCTGGAGGTGTCTAAAATGCTTCAAAGTACATCAATGGACTTCCAGAGCTAACAAAACCAAAGTAAAACAGGGAGCACTGTGGCCAGCAATAGCTTCTGGTGAGATTGACAAAATTTGAATTCAATTGTGGCCAGTATATCGAAATTACCCAAATTTCAAATCAAGAGAGGTGAATCCAAATCAAATTAGGAGAGATGACAATCAACTGATAAATTTTGATTAATTTAAACAACAACAAAGAGGAAAGAACAAACATTCCAGGTGGACCAGGAAGGAAACAAAAGTGACAGCATGCCATCCCAAGGAGCAAGTATGGTTGACACCATTGCTTGTGAATTCCAACATTTCATGTGGTTTCATGGAATATTGACCATGGTCAACACTGAAAGGCAGAAACAATTCAAAAGGTTGGCAACAATGCAACCACTGGACATCAAAATACTGGCTGGAGGAGGCAATGCAGGTAACAGCAACGCAAGCAACATCAGCCTGATTGAAAGTGATGACACTGTGGGAGAATAACCAAGTTTTCAAGTATATTTGAGAGGGGATGCAACAGGCGGACCCAGCGCACGGCCATGCAGATTCTCAGTCAATCCCAATGCAGCAACACCAGTAGCATCAGAAGGGAGAAACCCCTACTTCCAACCAGGTTTCCCTTATCCAGGTACACCAGGAACAGACCAAATTGTATAGGAACTCCCATCAGATCTCAGGGAGGGTTCTTTCCAGCTGCACCATCTGTGCCAAACTATGCAGGATATCAGGAGCCATTACCTACTCCATATCCAACTGAAAAATTGAAATCATCAGTTCCAAGACTCAAGAAAGATGACACCGAATCATACCTGGTATTTGCACAAAAGTTTTGTACAAACTTAATCTTCCACAATCTAGGTCATGTGACAGATGAAAGGAACAAAAAGGCTATGCTACCTACATCGCTGGATCAAGTCTACAGAGTAGCAAGGGACCATCCATGGGCGTTAGCAGTACATGACAACAATGGGGTAATGTCATTCTACAACAAAGCCATACAAGATGATGTGACATCTATTGTACTTAAAACTTATGAGTACTGGGAACTGGGATTAGCATACAAATGCTACCAGGCACTATAACACAGGTACTTGTACCAATCTACTACTACAGAGACAAGTCTAACAAACAAACTACACACATACAACTACCAAAAGGGGCCAACCCGGTACAACTTCAGGACAGTATCTTTGCAATCTAGGCAAAATTTAGGCAATCAGGACTCAGTTGCAGCTATTGCAAAATCATGACAGCGACAACTTGAGCACTTATGGTGGAATATCAAGTGGCAATTACAAACCCGCAAATGCAAGGAAGAATGGCAGGAACTGGCTTGGCTTTTTAACTATTAATCTTGACAGCCAGAGACATGTATGAAATGAGGACTTTGGCCAAGGAGTCTCAAGCAGAACAGAAGAAAAGCAGGGAAATTGAACTTGCAAACCAACCAAGGAAAGAAATGTTTCAAATGCAGCAAAACTGGACATGTTTGAAAGGATTGCAGGAGTAAAGACAATGAAAATAACGGAAACAACAATTCAACCGGAGGGAATGGGGCAACATGCTTTTTATGTGGTCAAAAAGGGCACAAAATGGCTAGTTGTTGGGAGAACCCTGTCAATTCTTCCAAGCGTCCCCAAAGCCATAAACCCCAACTTTCAATTGATGAGGCAAAGAAAAAGGTAAGTGATGCACAAAATAAAAGGACAGGAGGACAAAGCAACAATCAAAATGGAAAAACAGAGGTCCAAGGTGCAATGGTTTTGGTCCAAGGTGCCATGGTTGAATGCAAAAATGAATTTTTGTGCAGTACAATCACCTTCAAAATGGTGGAAAATTCACCAAATGAGATTGTACCTACTAGTCTATCCCTGACTAGTGGACACCAAGACCTACTAAAATGTAAGGATGTATGGACTGGAGATACTGGTGTTATGCCCAGTTGTGCCTCTCTCATGATTCCTGAAAATTCTCTTATGTAGATTCTTGCGCCTCCTGTTTTGGTTCTTTGTGACATCATGTGCACATGCCATGCACATGCCCCTTCGTCCTTCCTCTTCTTTTGTCTCTGTGTTCATTGAACGCTTGTTTAGTTCTAGACCCATTGCTTCATAATTCTAAAATATTATCATTCACAACTGGGTATATCACAGGTAATTACCTAACTCCACGGAAAAAGATCCAGCCTACAATGAACACCTTGAAAATTGGCTACCGCCTCATCAAATCCCCGTTTAAATATGGAGTCAGCTATCTCAATGATAGTCTGAAATATCAAGTTCCCTCTGACAAATCCGTTAGTTTTTATGGACTGGTTGAAGGAAAAGCGGGTCCCACTGAAATTAAAATCACAATCCCCGTCAATAACGGTGGAGCTGGTGAAGCAAGATTGGACCAAGCCCTCAAAGGTGCCAATGCCTTTGACAATATCGTCACCAACAACCCTCAATACACCAACACAGATGACACCCTCATCACCAATTATCATAATCATGTTTTAAACAATGATGATTATAAAACTTATTAAACACAAGCTGTCTAAGATTACCGAAGAGAAATCAACAATGAAGATGAAACAATCTTCCCCCCTGACACGTTCCTTAAAATCAGCAGCAAATTTTTTAATTCTGTTGCTGCCTCTGGTTGCTACATTGCTGCTGGTGACATTCTCCTTCATTACTTGCATAGTGGAAAGAAAAAACCTCACACCATGTTCCCTCAATTGTTTTTTCCAGAAAGTGTTGCGTGCCAATAAGTTGTTGGACCACTGTTATGAAAAGGAGCTCAATGATGATGAAGCAAAAGTCATTTTCTTTTACACATTCCCCAAAGAACACATCCAGGATTATGTGCGTCACGGTCAATTCAACTTTGATAATGACACTATTGATGACCTCAAGAACTTTTTCCAAGGTCATTATGACACTACCCCACCACCCAAACGTAATGACCGTCACAACAACCGTCAAAATGACAGAGGCCAGTCTTCTAGTTGTACCCGTGTGTTGTTCACCAACCGTGATGATACAAATCCCCCATCAGACACCACTCCTGGAACTTCTTGTCGTTCCAATGAAAGACCCCGTGATTGCTCTCAATCCATCCCGCACAATGACGCCACTCTGTCTACAATGCGTAACTGATACAGTTTCTGTAAGGATTGCACTATCGAATGGTCCGAATGTTCCATGCATAACCCTGCCACTGGATCTCAAACTGCAAAAGACTTTGATGCCATGCGCAAATCTGCCCAAACCAAACCCCGTGATTCTCACCCATCTTCTTGTTGCCCCACCTCGCCACCACGTTGTGAGCATGAATCCCACTCCTTGTACCACGCTGATGACTTCTGTGGTTACAAACGTAGTTGCTCTCGCAGCTGCTCTAGAAGTCGCTCCCCAAGTCGCTCATCCAGCCGTGATTGATATGACAATGATAGCTGCAACAGCCAATCCTCTTGTTCTTGCCATGACAACTACGTCGGACATCATGACTTCCCTACCAATCCTCCAAGGGATCTTTTTGATCCCAAAATTGGAAAGCATTGTCATCCTGATAGATCCTTTGTCTCACATGGCTATAGGTTGGTCAAACGCCCCAGTGAATATGACGCTCCAGAACCTGTCAGTTCACCCAACCTCCATTCAAATTAACCTCCATCCGGTGGAGATGTTGATCATTCTGCCTGGGACACAAATCCGGATGAAAACCCTTATCACCCTGTTCATTTTGATGGGGATGGTACCCGTGATAATCCTATCACCACTACTTACGGTGAAACTAATGCTGATTATCTTGACAATGATGATGACAATGAGTCTTGTGTTGGTGCAGATGCACCCTCATCCAGATCTTGCACGTCTGCCTTTGACATCTGCAATCACAATGACCCTGAAACCAAGCAATACAGTTATTGGAATCATGCCAAACCAGATTTGCAACCCCCAGCTGGGTTGATGTAATTTTATGTTGCCGCTTACTATTGCAAAGAAATCACTTTTCTTGATCAACACAAAAAACACACCTATCATGAACAAGATACCAACTGCCGCCATTTTTTAGAAGGCATGTGTCAACTCTACCGCTCTCTGACCAGTCAAGACGAGACTGATATTTTTGACATCAATCATAATCAAAGACTTGAACTCAACCAATTCATCCATTTCACACTCACAAATTGGGAGGCCCGTCAAACCTGGTATTGCAAGCGCTGCTGCTATGCAATCAACAAAAATCCCCCTTTTAATTCATTTGCCATTCCTGGCATGCAATTAAACCTCCTGCGTACCATCCTGACTACATTCAGGATACTTGCAATAAAACCTCTGATTCGAAACTGAAGGCCATTGCCTCTCAACAAGTCCAAAAGAACAGTTGATTACACCCAGACACTAACCTTTTTTCCAAACACCATGACAAGCACATTGGTTTTGGTATTTTACTGGTAATAAAATAAATTCATCATTTCACATCAGTAACACCATTTACAATCAATACAATTACTCTATCCTACCCAATATTATACTAACACAACTTAATGTTACTCCTTGCTCAATTGCCGTTTGCAAGTCAATCGGTAATACACCTACATCTAATAAAATTTGCTGAGTTCTCTTTGATTTGGGCTCTTCAAAAACTCTCGTTCACAAATGCATTGTTCCACAAAACTATATTTGGATATTCATAGTCAGACAAAGGACAGATGCAATGGACAGCGAACAAACAAGTGACGATTGATGCAAGACAAATCACACATGTCCACCTACCTTTGTGTTACATAGCAACTTAAGTTGAGTGGGACGCTGGTTCGCAGCACCAATTTGGGCTCATAAAAATTCTGATCCCAGATAAGAGTTCAGGATTTGCCAGGGCCCTAGTTAATTTTTGTTTTGCCCACCCGACGCCCCAGGAGCACTGAGCTTCTTGGGGCGGTACAAATCTCCTAACAGAGATTCAGTAACCGCTTACTGAAGGACTTAGTTGGCATACTCAAACAAACTCTTTCTTGCAAAATGCCACTCTAATATATGGATATACTGATAGAGCATGAACCATAAGGTTGGATCAAGGCATGATGCAGTTTTTCTGATAGAAGAGGAAAAACGCAGATAATGCTCACATTTGTAAAGGGAGGATAGCAAGAAAATCTCCCCGATGATCTCCAAATCAAGATAAATTTTTTTACCACTGCAAACTTTGGTAACACACCTCCTTTTACATCTTGAATGACATAAATTGAATAACAGCTGAATGTATCGCGCTTTAACATAATACATGAGAAAAAATAGTGGGAACTGAAAGCAATAAATAATAAGGATGGACATTAAGTAAGTGCTTCAATGTGCCCTTTTTCTCCTTTTCCGGATTATCACGCCTCCAATACAACAAAGAAGAATCACTCCAAGAGGCACGAAAATGGCTAAAAGAATATTCCGCGTCCGATGACTTGCTGAGTTGTCGCATTCAAAAGCACTGCACTGTCCTTCTGCGTAAAGTTTATTCTGGATCCCGCCGAAACATCCTGTCACGACCAATGCATAGTTCTGACTGCGCTTAGCCAGGTTGTATGCATTGACTGTAATCGTGGCAATATCACCATTTTGAACTCCTTCTACAATGACTCTTTCGACACTATTTACACGATCTGGGCCATTTCTTCCATTCGGGAAGAATGTCACACCACGCAATGATACTGAGAGATCCAAATCATTCATCACACAGTTCAAACATCCCGGGGTCGATCCTTCCTCTACCCAAACTCTGTTGAAGAGAGAACGGAAAAGGAAACGTAATGATTAGATCGGGAACCATTCAACAACAGAATTATTTGTCGTCAAATTCAACCGACTTACAATGTTGCGGAAAGGTCGGGAAAGGAACATCCTCCTGATGTATTGATTTGGACTTGATAGTCTTTAGAGTCGCCATCAAGTATTGGTACCCTATCAAAAACTTGCAAGTCGACGTTGGTTTTCCCAGCCAAATTCACAGAATTTTGCAAAGATGTACGCCCGAAATTCTGGTTATTGTCGTAGGGAGATACGGATGTGATACCTCTTGCACCATTATCAACTCCACTTAGATACTATCAACATAGAGTGAAACTCAAATGAGATTTGTGGCATGGAAATGGTGCGATGAGAGTAATGCAGACGAACCTGAGCACCATTCATCATAACTGCTTTTATTAATGCACCAGATGGATTATCCATGGCATCTGAAGGATTTCTTTCGCCAGTGGGGTAAAAACCATCTTCAAAATACTGCCGTAAGATGGCTGCAGTTCCCGCTGCGACGGGAGTTGCCATGGAGCTAAAAGAAATTGAACATCATGAGAAAGCGACGCGTTCAGATATTTTAACAGCAAACGAGAAATTAGTGCATAATATATAGGTGAAGTACTTACGTTCCTTGTAATGAGAGTAATCCACCGCTTGCGGAATTAGGACCTGGAATTTTGCCATCGCATTCACCAAACTCTGACGGAAGGGCTCCTGCAGAAAGCACCGCCTTGCCAACTGAGAGAATGTCCGGTTTAGTCCTTCCATCAGATGTTGGTCCTCGACTAGAAAAGTCAGCGATATAGCTGGGTCCCAATGTTCCTCTTGGCCTGCTATCGCCAGTGTTATGGTGTGCTCCAACTAAATTCAGCAAAATCATATCGCGGCGTAAGAGCAAAAGAACAGAACGTTTAAAAAGAAGACGTGGATACTGTGGAAAGGGACTTGCCAGCAATAATATTCTTTCCGGTTGCTGGGCTTCCAACTGTCATCGGTGCATCACCCGCTCCACTGTTTCCGGCAGCAACTTTTAGATAAACACGGACCAACACATTCAAATTAATGAAAACCAAATTCTCTATTAAAGCATGTTGTTTTCTGCCTAAATTCTGGGAAAGAGACCTGCTTACCTAGAATCAAGAAGTCATCGTTCTCATACATGAACTGGTCAAAGTTTCGAGATTGCGTTGTATAAAACGGTAATTCTGATCCCCAAGATGCAGAATGAATTTTCGCGTAAGGCCGCCCTACACTTAGCAACTCGTAATCATTCGGAAGCCTCAAACTTCCTGCGCTATTGCCAATATCTGCAAATGCAAGTTTGGCTCCAGGCGCGATTCCATCAGCGGCCCCAGTGGCGTCGTTGCGTTTACCAGCCACCGTTCCAGCGACATGTGTTCCGTGCCCGTATTGGTAGTCACTGTTATCGACGAAGGGCACATACTGTGCAATTTTTCGGCTATTCATGTTGTAAGTCTAATTGGGATGATGACAAGTTTAGTGAAACGATCAGCAAGACAGTCAACGGAAAATACGATCCACAAAACGGATTAAGAACTTACCACGCTTGCCGGGTTTTCATTATCCAGAAAGTAGCAATGATTCTGATCAATTCCAGTATCTGAAATAGTCACAGTCTGACCTTCTCCATTCAAACCCACATCGAAAAAGGGTCTCTCATCCGTAAGTTCACTCTGCGTCAACCAAGTGGCGTAATGATTACTCGTACCCACCGGTTTCCGCAATTCCACGGAACAAACATCCGGATAGGTAGCAGCGGCCAAAGCTAACGTGAGCATACACGCCTGATCTTGCTCCGTATTCCCAGTATTGTTGAATTCTATTTGCACGCTAGTCAAACCAGTTTCCAAATCTGCCGCGCGTGTCAAAGTCCAAGTCGTCATATCATACGCCTCATCACAAACCCCGGCTTTTTGATAATCGTTCAGCAAAGTATTCCACAATTGCGCCCTTTCCGACGGTTCACTTCCATCGGTAGAATTTCCGTATGCTTCAGACGTCAAATAATAAGTGTCCGAAATAGCCGCCGCTAACTTAGACGCTATCGTCTTTTGTACTAATGAATCGATCACTTCAAAGGCAAGATCGTCCGCGGTGACATTTTCTTCAATCGCCACATTTGGACACAAAATCACGTCCAAAGTTGGAACGTAGATGTCCTGTTCGTTCGAGTTGGATTTTCCCACTTCCTCGTTGGCATTATCCACAAAATTATTTAGGAATTTCAACGTCTGTACCAATGGCTGGACAATGAATTCCTCCCCCGTCACTCCCGCCGCGACACTTGCGAAAAGCTGTCCGTAGACACATAAATAATCGTCGGCATTGTACAATGTCCGGAGGTAGTAAATGTCCTCATCGTTTTCGGTAAGATTTAGTGCCTCCGCCAAAGCGACTTTGCGTTTGTAACCCGAGAGGCCTTCGCCTACGTGGCAGAGGATATAGGGGAATCTTTGGCCGTTGAGTTCTGCGTCGGCGGCTTTGTTCCATTCGAATTGGACGGCTCCGTCCCAAAGCATACCGGCTTTGATGGCGTTTTCTTCAGACCAGCTGAGGTGTATTATTCGCGGTGGAGAAAAAATATAGTCAGTGCATTATTTGCAACAAGGACAGGTCTTGGCAGCACATACAAAAAAATACTTCTATACTTGTTCGACTTACTCAAACTCCTTGGTGGCATCCGTCTGAAGAATGGCATCTAGTTCTTGAATGGTCAAATGGCGAGATCCCGGTGGCGTAACCATTTGGGAATCAGCAGCTCTCCACAGCGAGCCGGATGAAATCCCCCATAAAGAAGCGGCGATAATTTTCATGGTTGATGCCTATTTGCCTTGATTTTTTTAACTTAAAAATTTTTGTCCTTAGTTGCGTTTCTGTATCATGTTGTATCTTGTACGATCCTTCTTGCGGTACCGTACTTAGTGTTGTATGTAATGTGTTATCCAATACACTCACATCATAAACTTAGTGATATACGAGACTAAGATACGATCCAAATGTCGATTTATTGAAACTTCTTGAGATAAAAATTCGCGATGTCTGGTTGATCATGCCTTAAGTTACACTTGTATGGTATTTTACATAGAAAAATGCCTTGGAAATTGTACATAATCATGCACAGGGCATAATTGCTCAATCGTTATTTAGACATAAAATGTTGTACTTTTGACAAGAATGAGAGATTCGGACCCAAAAGAATGGAGTTTTGTATTCAATTCAATAAAGGTATCTCAAGTATATTTATCTTTACCTACTTTTGTCATACATCGTTTCACAGTTTCCACTCTCATTTACCAGGAAGAAGATTGTAATAATGAGAAATGATTTACCTTTCTTGTGCATAAAATAGTTTTAAGTCCGCTTCGTCGGTCACAGTTTTGCATTTTAAAGAAAGTGTGTATTTTAGCAGACGGAACGTAAATACCAAACCTGTTTTTTCCCCGTAGTTTCCTCCCAACGTCGCGAAGAACTCATGTCCTCATCCCAGGATCATTATTTTTTTAGACATCTTCTACACAATTAAGGCCGATTAGATTGTACCTAACATACTTCCCAATAAAGGCGGGCGATCGGACTATTGGTACATTTCGCATAAGATAAATAATACTATCCCGATATTCTACGGCAACATACGTACTTAAGTAGGTAGCAGTTTATCGTATCGAACCAGGTGGGATCTACCGCAACCTTTTTTTGCGGCGATTCTATGACACGACCCGAACTCAAAGATTCTCAAGTCTCTCTATCACACAGAAACCCAACAGAATTATACGACATCATGAGGGTCCACGCAACAAAACCAATCATTTACACTTCCGCCATCATCTCCGCCACCCTCCCAACCTCCACCTCCCAAGAACCACTCACCAACGAACAACTCGCCGGCTACGGCCTCACCCTCGCCGAGGTCGAACTCTTCGTCAAAAGCGAATCCACCAACGATTTCGGCGGCCTTCCCTCCTCCGGCGACACCGACCAATTATGGTCCGATGCCACCGCCTTCGAATACGGCCTGTCCGATCGCGACACTACCGACGTCGCCTACAAGTCCTTCACATACTATCCCTATTTGGTCTGCAATAGCTCCCCGGGCAAGAGCGGAAACGAAAGGAGAGACGAAATAGAAGCCACGTTCCGTAATACCCCCGGCATCAATGCCTCTCATTTTTATCCTTCCGATAATCCATATTCCAACAACGACAACGTTACTTGCGGAATCATGCGCGCCAGAGGAGGAACCATGAATAAGGTCTATGCTTCTAACCCCAATGCCACCGAATGGTTGCAAGTCCAACCTGGTTTGCCGTCTATGAAAATGGTGGAGGGGACGGTGGATGCCATTCAGAAGGCGATGAATGGAGAAGTTGCCGTGGGCGCCGTTTCGATCAGCGAAGAGGAATCCCCCAACGGGGATGGGTACATCACCAGATATATCTTGGGGGTGCAGAGCATTTTGTGTCCGGGGGTACAGGATTTTGAAGTGGAAGACGTTCCGGATGAGGATATTCTCAAAGCTCTCAAGACGTTTGCGATCGGAGATGGGGGCAATTACGTGAAGGACTCTTCGTTTTATCATCATCGGGTTCATGGAGGGGATGGGGAGGAAGGAGTGCATACCACTCGCATGTCATTCTGGGCGAATGCCATTCAGGCTGTGGTTGCTGGAGATTTCGACGACGAGGATGGAACGAATAAATGTTTGGACATTATTATCGGTGACAATTTCGAGTTCGAACTCAATGATGAAAGTTTGAACGTGTTTTCGAAAATTTCTTATGAAGAGATGGATGCATTGGGTGGCGAACTCGGTTTAACGGATTCGGAATTTGAGCAATGTTTGTGGTATATGGTTATGGGACTGGCGACGAATCCTCTTATTTGTTCTTTGGAGAATCAGCACAGAGTACAAACTCTATGTCCGGATGGATCGTCGGATTTATCTACTTGTGAGGGGGCAGCTGGTGAATCTCCGGATGAGTCAGAATCTTCGGGGGTCTCGTTGTTGCCGTCGAGAGTTTTTTCGTTGACGAAATTTATTTTTCCTTCTCTTTACTTCATGTTATAATCGGCCGGAATATGGAAAGTATAACGGGACTTCTGAGTTGATCAACTCATCATAAACCTATGTGTCAGAATCGATATTCTTCGTGAATAAACAAGCATATCTTCGGT
>JALLPE010000773.1:0-14751 GCA_036940025.1 Conticribra weissflogii | reverse complement strand
AAAGAGAATCAACAACGACACGATTGGATGATGACGGGAAATACTGCTGCTCGCGGCAACGACGATGACGACGATGACCATGACCACAACGAGGATGATGGCGATGTCGACCGTCGTTACAACCACCCTCGAACTGACGACGACGACGACGACATACGGAACCACCACCACCACCACCATCATCCCACCAAAACGGATCCAGGCACTTCCAAGTCATCGACAAAAACCGCATCCACCGCACCGGATGTCAGGGTCACCCGATACGAATGTTCGGATGCCGTGGCGGATATAGCATGGTGTTCGACCGATCCGTGGGTGTATGCCACTCTGTCTTGCGATGGCGGGGTGGTGGTGCATCACGTACCCAGTAAGGAGAAATACAAGATTTTGCTATAGTTGCAAGAAGATGATATGGTGGAAACAAATATCATGACCCCTTCGAGTCAATGTATGCAATAAAAGTTGATCATCATCTTACTGAATAGTGAAGAATAAAGTATACCATAATTTTGCTTGCAAAGATGAAGTTACTTGTGGAAACAGTCACATGCGAATTGGTTATAATTAGATTGGGGAAAAAGCATCGTACTTTTAACATTGTAAGCTGAAACACAGCTAAGAACATTGAAAGTCGTGCATCTAAAGAAGAAACCATGAAACTGTAGAAACAATTTCAAATTCGATAACGTTTCCCATGGTGTAACGATTGCAATGACGATAGATTGACAAATGCAATAACACATTATAAAATAATAGTATACTTACTGAATTTTGTGTTGACCTCGGAAACCAAGGCAAAGAGTGGTAGTTTTTTATCATGTTGCTTAATCATAAAAACAACATGGCATTTTTTGCAAGTGAGAATTCAAGAGCATTGGCCATCCTAGAATCGTTTTTGCATACACCAAAAATAGGCAAAAAAATTGATGATTTCTTATAAACATTTTGATAAGGCATTGTAATAAATAGTAAGATACTCTTGTTAGAATATTTGAAAGGATGTACCAATACATAATATGTGCATGATGCAATAACACCCATTGCCAATTTAACGAGACCTAAACTTTTGATGGTGATTGGTTATTGATAGTCTACATGAGGGATCATGGCAGCAAGTTGGGGGAGGTACAATATGTCATTTTGAGGGCAGAACAATGAACTGCTAATATATCTAAGGTATTAGACATAGGTGTGGATAATTTCTCTCCTGATATTCAAAATATGTTTCTTCCTGCAGAAGTTGGAGAAAAGCAATTCAAAATAATGCATATTCTTGTGGTCAATAGATGCTTACATTGCTGTTGATCAAAACACCACAAGATGTATGAACATTTTTGGGGTTTTGACTCTATCTTGCATTCCATCATGCTTATTTGATAGAATGTTAAGACCCAAATCATCTGTCAAGAGAGGCAGATATAGTTAAAACAATTAATGAGTAATTTGTATTTTTCTCTCTTAAACTTCCTTTCTTGCCTTCTGTTTTGGTGAGATACTTGAGATTATGTCAAAGTATATCCAAATGTTGCAGCATAACATAGCATGGTGTAGCAGATAGTAATAAATAGAGATTCATTTTATAGTGTGGTCAAAAGATGTATTATAATTTTGACTTAATAACAATTCTTCTGATATAAACAAATTAGTTTAGTGGTATCCTAGCATTTGAAAATCCCACCAACAATGGCAGTTAGGACTCTTCCTGACTGGATGGGTTGGAAGAATTGGTCTGCAATTTTTGTTGCCTTGATGTTGGTGAGGTCACCAGGATAGAGAATCATTACTTTTGCCTCTGGGGTTCAATAGCCAAATGGTGTAAAATTGTGTGGAATTGATAGTGCATATTGAATAATGATATTGATATATAATATTTCTAACTTTATGATACCATGATCTAGAAATGAAATGTCATGGAATGTTGCCATATGAAATAATGTAGCATACATCAACTTAGTCAACCATTGAACTGTTGCATTTAATGTCATAGGAGTTGAAAGTCACAGCATGTTAATGTGTATTTTAGCATATTTTAACAAAGACAAAATTATGCAGGAAACCATGGTGTACTTTGCATGATTAAAATATTATGTATGTCTCAAGATAAGTCAATCATAGAGATTTAAGAAGTATCTACAAGTTGCAACTATGAGAAAAGTAAAGTGTCTAAACAAAAGTCACATCTGTTAGTTGTGCGTTCTTACTTTAGTGGCTCTTGTGACAGTATTTTTGAACTTTATCAGAATGTACATTCCCTTCAATCTAAGTCAACTTTTGAAAATTGAACAAAATTGAACCCAAACTGGATCACATTAGATTTTAGTAGGGATATCTTTTTTGAACATCAAATTTCAAGAATGGGCAAAAAACTAATATAATGTTACCATCCACAATTTTTCAATTTTGTTGCTTTTCAATTTAATTCAGCATTGACTGCATTTTGTTGTCAATACTGCAATAAGTCAATGCCTGCCTCTTCCAACAGTAACATTTATTTTGACAATAATGCTACATCTATTGCCTGTACTAACAACATCAATTCCATTTCAAGTAATCTTTCACTCAGATATTAATGAAATTTTATTGATCTATTTCTACTACAGCATTATTTTTTTGAAATCATTTCAATGCTTTAGATAGACAACCTGGAATTGAAAATGTTCAAATATTTTTTATACTTCAAAAATAAAAGCATATATTCAAGCAATCTAGATTGGGATGGAAAAGATACTACTTTATGATACATTTGTTGCAGTTGAAGGTGTCTTACAGGTGGCAGGATGATCAATTCTTTGGTACGAACAAACTATTGTAAGCTTTTGTGTTGTTTAGCCATTTTAAATAATAATTTAACTTTTTTATTTGGAATGAAAACTCTTAAACCACTTCATAATTGAGGTACAATTTTATCATGGTTTGCTCATATGCAGACTCTGTGTGTTTGTCATGCACAAAGAACAAAAATTCCAAAGATCACATACAGATACTCACATTCTTTCTCACATCCTTATCAAATGCCACTTGTCAATCATCTTCTTTCATTATGATAATAATGAGCTAGAAGAAGTTTGCTTATAAACAAAAACAATCAAGGCAATCATTGTGATTGCTGTTATCTCCTGTCTTAATCCTCTTTGTTACCACTATTTTCATTGTTGTCATTGCAGTTGCTATCAATGTTACCTCTCCTCAGTTACTTTTTTGGTTGTCCTACCATTATTGTTACGCCGTTGCTATCTCAATTTGCTATCACAATTATCCTGTCCTAGTCATTCCAATATGATTGATATGTCATTGCAATATACATTGGTTATAACTAAGATCCCTGCCCTCTCATTCTAATGTTATGTTGCACCATTGTAGTCTCCATTGACTAACACCATCACCCCTGTCATTGTCTCTCCAAAATCACAGTTGTGACATTGACATCTCCATTGACTGCCACCATCATCCCTGTTATCGCCATTCCAATGCCATGGTGCCTTATAATGCCATCACCATTGCCAACACTGTCATACATATTGCAGCTGTTAAATCCCTGCTCGCTGTCATCATTATCTCTGTCACCATTTCAGTGACCATCACCACCAGTAGTGCTCCCATCATTGCCATCACTGCCATCATTGCAGTCCCTTTCACTACTGCCAACCCCCCACCAATCCTGACCCCACATCCATCACACCCCCCTTCATTGCCATCATTGGTGCCTTCTTATCTTTTTCTATTAATGTTGTCACTTCCCCTCTCACCATCACAGTTACAATCACTGTTGCAACCATCCTTCTTCCCCTTGCTCTCAGTGTTGCTTCAGTCAGTGTTACCATCACTGCCACCATTGCCATCACTGACATATCCAGCATCCATGTCATTGCCACTGTTTCCATTATCAACACCCCTGTCATCAGTTCCCACATCATAGTGTTCATTACCATACTACCCCCATCGAAACCATCCAAAATCATCACCATTTCATGTACCATCACCATTGTCCTTGTTGCTATGAATGTCATCACTGTAACTCTCACCAACAGTGTTGTTTCTGCAATGCCTGTTCCCAAGTCAATGTCAATGTCACTGTCATCCCCATTGCTGTCACCTTACCCTTGCTGCTGTCATCATTGTCACACAATCCAACTGGATTTAAAAACTGCCACTATTATGGATTGATTTGGGATTGCCCACCACAGTGCCATCTGAGCTGCTATCCATAGTGCCATTTAGGATTCCACAGTCAACTGGAATTGTAGCAAAGGTCATTATTATCAGAACTGGATTTTTTGCAGAAGTGGCAATTGTCATTAGCATAGGTTGTTAGAAGCATAGACTGTCGTCAATTTGCAGGATAGGCATTTGCTGTTCAACCAAAGAATCCAGCATCTGAGACTCCAGTATTGATATTGCATGTTTGAAAGTAAGAGAAAGCCTTTTTATATAGCAGATTATAGTAT
This sequence comes from Conticribra weissflogii, assembly GCA_036940025.1. NCBI lineage: Eukaryota > Bacillariophyta > Thalassiosirophyceae > Thalassiosirales > Thalassiosiraceae > Conticribra > Conticribra weissflogii. Next base: position 10,306 of record JALLPE010000773.1, on the reverse strand, counting down.
AAATGTAGATCATCACTGACTTCAATCATAATATAATCACAAGTTGACGCTTTAGCATTGATCAATTTCACTTAGTTCAGTCTTAATGTTAGTAAATTTGTAATTCATTTTGTAATGCCATTGAGTGCAATGTTGCATGAACATGAAGGCATGTGACCTGCACAGATGACTCTCTGTAACCACACCACCACCATTGTAGGCCAGGGTGTGGAATTCATATCAAAAATTGATTGTCACTGCCTCTAGTTTTTGATTTTTGTCATAGAATGACCTGTTTTATACTTGCAAGAATGAGATCAATATTAGTTATACTTGATTGATATTCATTTATAATTCATTCACAAAAATTGGTTCTGCTACATTGAAAATTTCAAATTCTCCTTGGAGATAATACTTGTAGCTAATACTTGTAGCTAATACTTGTTGTTTGTGAGTTTTGGGAGGATTAAAACTTCCAGGTAGTCCCTCAAAACTGTTATTGGAGCTTGCGTTTTCTACAAGTATTTTATCCAATTGTAAAAATCTAGAATTGACCTTTCTTTAAAAAATGTGATGTAGTTTATTACCTTGTTGATTGAAAGATGAAAAAATATTCTTTTATATTGCTCCTATAGTCACTTTGACACAGATCTATCTACCTCTGAGATAGGATTGCTGTCCAGTTACACCTAGCCCTCAATATTGTAACTCTTAATCATGACTTTGCAAAATTGCCTGGAATGTAATGGAATTTGCACCGTATCTAATTGACAAATACCCAAATCTTGTTGCCATGAAATTCAATGCATTCTACTCAAACACCTATTTATGATTCATAAAAGCTGTGACAATGATAGTATAACCATTTGTTATTCAACAATCATACTGTAATGGGAAAGTTTGAAGAATTTATGAAATTTCAATGTTAAATCCATCAGTTTGATTTGTATTGGATGATTTTGACATTACAGTTGCCTCAGCTTTTCTTGAACCAGTTGTTTTTCCATTTCCCACTGGAATGAATACAATCTGATACCGAGTATAATTTGATTTGCTTTTGATGATTTGAGTATTCATTATTGGTGATGACTATTTGGGAAATCTCTCTTTATTTTCATTTAGTAATAGTTATGACAACTTGCATTTAATATGAATGCATAAATATATCTATGATTCAATTTTTTCTGAAAGTGATGTTGTAATACAATTGGATTTGCATATTTTCATCTTGCACAAGCTGCCCATGAATTATCTGGAGGATAGCTTACTAAAATATATTACATGCATTGAAATATAGCTAAAATGAACCTATCTGTGATGGATATTGAGGGAAATATACACACCTGATTTCAATGCTAATAATAGTAATAAGAGATACAAATGATTTTGAACTATGTAAATGACCCATGAGCATCTCTGACATGAGTTTGCACAACTCATGATATTTTCTTTGCTTAGACACCCTATTATAGCATGATGTTGCAAAATCCTCACATGTTTCAATACTTTAACTTGTTTCTTTAAAACTAAAAATTTCCAAAACAAGTGAGATAGATCCAGTCTAATTTTCTTCATCTTTTACACTAGCTGGAATGGATGTGGAATAGTTGCTGATATATTCATTTGTGTTTTAAATCTGATATCAATCATCAACATGTGGCAATCAAAAAGTGAAACCTTACCATTAGGAACAATGACAATGATGACAATAATGGCAACTCCCACTGCATGCACTGCTACTCCATCAACCATGTGATGGGATTGCACTGTTTCAAAATGGCTCTATTCTTCCTCTCCCACCAAAGCTACTAATGCTTTGACAGTGCATGAGAGGAGCAGAAGGAGATGACAGGGCAGGCCATGGCAGGGTTGCTACATGAAGGACAGGATGGCATAGACAGGATTTTGCAGTGAGGTCATTTGAGCAAAAGAACTCCAGATTTGTTTTTATTACACTCATTTACAAAGTCTTCTGCAAAAGACAATATAATGGTGATGTTTTTTAGCAAATCATTTTATTTTTATGCGGGATCACACGACTAAGTAACTAGGTATCACCAATATTATCTGTGATAGTTAACTATCACCGTTATTTTTAGTTCCTGACTATGCGATTGAAATCTCTTTTATCGCCAATTATTACGGTATCTTGTCAAAAACTTCGCTGATCGGGCCCAGTTTTCGCCTTTCTGTTAAAAGCCGGGCTTGATCTGGCCCAGTTGTCATTTTATGAGTTAATAATTTTTTTTTCATCAATATGGGCTGATCTTCAGTATTTTTTTATCAGTTGCTGGCAAAGCTGCTGCCATGCTGGCAAGGTCGTAGTCATGGAGGAAAATGGTGCGTGTGGCGTCGAGGTTTTGAAGCTCACAATAAGTACTACGAAAAATTTAATTTGTGTTGGTATTGGTCTTCGCACTGTATGACAGCAGAATATCATCTGATAATGCAACAAGGGCAACAACTAACAACCGAATGAATTCAAAACCACAACTCGTCACACTGTCTACATGATCATCCTATCATCATGATGCAAACGAACTACAACCGCGCCACCCCTCCCCCCCTCGGCACCATGAACGGTACTTGGATCCTTGACAAATCCCGAGGTAGCCCCTCCATGCGGGGCTACCTAGAAACCATGGGAGTCACAGAACTCGCCATCGAAGCCCACGAAAAAGGCGAAGCCGAACACGAAACCATTCACCGAATCGATTTCGCAGACAATCGATTTCGCATCAAAAAGGTCAGCCGCGTGACCGACTTGGATCTGGAGCTGACGCTAGGGGAGGAATTTCGGCAGAATATGCCGGGGGATCGGGTGAAGACCGTTTTGGCCACTTCGCAATGCCCGGGGCAGGAGGTGAGGATCGAGAGCCGGATGCCTACTATGAATGGAGTGGCGAATGTGGTGGATGTAAAGAGTTTGATGAGGGAAGGGGATTTGTTGATTTTGGTGCAGACTTTGACGATTACTAATGAGTTGACGGGGAAGCAACACACGACAACTAGATATTTTGTTCCGCATCAGGGGGAAATTGGGGCTCCTGCGGCGACTGCTAAAGATTCGGAGGGGAAGTCGAGGAGGTCTAGCGGAATTGGAAGAAGTTTGGGGGCAGATATGGATGATGACGAGGAGGAGTGATGTCACACCTGACCCCGTGCAAAAGAGGTTCTTCCTCGGATTACATGATTTTTTCTATTATTATTTAGTTATAATAAATTAATTTCTATTTTGAGTATCGCTACAGAACTCATTGTTTCGTATGGTCGTTCTACTTGAATGAATCTAATCTGTTGCAATTTTTTCTCAATTCAGACAAAATGATTCGAGACACTATGGATATCAAAGGACCTGGCTTGTAGCAAAAAATCCCGCCGACAAACTAGCCGTGAGCGTTAAAATATTTCTCGAAGAGAAAGTGAAAGGCACACTGACATGTGAGGTGTAGAAGTAGTTGTATTCTAAAGATGTTGTTTGGACTATGAAACGATTATCGATGTCAATGGAGGTGAAGGTAAACGGAGCTGCATCTGATGTGATAGTTCTACACCATACCAATTATGGACCTCCCATTCCGGCCATGGCTGCCCCTCCGCCAGCTTGCTTTGCCATGATGATCTGATCCACACGAAGCACTGTCAACGAAGCGTCGATTGCAAGCCTGAAAGCAGAAGTCTTGGTAGCATACAAATCCAACACTTTCGTTTCATCTGCCACGCCAGATGCACCGTCGATTCCCATGGCATCAATGTCCACACCAGCCAGACGCTTCCCACTCGCATGAGCGGCGCCCAAAGCAGCCAAGACCGCGCCTTGATCCAAACCAGCATTCTCAGCCAAAGTCCGAGGCACCACCTCCAATGCTTTTCCAAAAGCGCGAATTGCATATTGATCCAAACCCGGACATGTGTCAGCGAAGGCACGAATTTTGAGACTCAATTCCATTTCCGTGGCGCCTGCCCCGGGGAGCAACCGGCCATCCTTGGTTGCTGTCTTTGCGGCGTGAACTCCATCATCGATTGCGCGTTCCAAATCCGCCAGCGTCGAGGATGTCGAGGCCCTCAACACGATGGTTGATAATTTGCTCGTTTTGCTTCCTTCTGCCTGTGCAAACACGGTGACAGGTCTACCTCCAATTTCCTTTTGATAGACGTGATCGCAATGGCCCATCTCATCCGGAGTCGGTGCCCCCAAGCGAACTAGCGCCGTAGCTCCAGTAGCAACGCACAGCCGACGGAGTTCCCACTTGGATCCAATCTTGAGACACAGCATTCCATACCGCTCGATGAAGTGCAATGCCATCTCCGAGACTGATCCTCCAGCCACGCATACTTTGACACCGGAATCGGCAATGCCTTTGATGATTTCCTCCATCTTCTTTTCTTCCGATTTGTTGTAGTTTTTCAAATCATCGGCGTTTTTCATCAGCACTGTTCCCTTGGCTTCGGTGGCAGATGCTTCAATTCCGCATCCGAAGACGACAATTTTGGCATCTTTGGCAGAAAGAAGTGTAGTCTCAAGGCCGCGCAGGGCTACGAAACCGTGAATAACGTGGGATTGTGATATTTCTCCTCCGAGAATTTTTGCAACACGAACAGATTCCACGGAGATGTCGGCTTTTCCAGAAGAAGACATGGTTCCCAAGCAAGCTTGGGCAACCAAAGGCGCCAAAATATCCTCACTTCCCAAGCATTTAGCTGCCAAGACTGGCTTGACAACTCTTTCGAGCTCTTCCTGGGCCCTCCCATCGTCCATGGGCTTGATTCCGTCGCACAGAGGAGGCAAGAAGTCATTGAGAAGTTTCTCCCCCGCTTTCGAAAAGCCCGACACCACATCGGACGGATGCAACCCCATTCGAAACAAATCCTCCGTCTGCGCCAACAGCTCCCCGGCAAAAGAAACCACCAAATTCGTCCCATCTCCACATTCAAAATCTTGCGCCTCCGCCGCCATCTGCAGCATCTTCGCCGCGGGATGTTCGATCTCCAATTCTTTCACGATGGTAGCGCAGTCCGAAGTCACGATGATTTTTCCCAGGTGGTTGACGACCAGTTTGTTCATTCCGTTGGGGCCGAGGGACGTGCGAGTAATGGTGGAGATTTCGCGGCAGGCGTCGACGTTTCGAAGGGTGGCGCCTTCGAGGCCCTGCATGTTGCGGTGGCCTTTCTTGAGCATGCCGCCGAGGCCGGCGGCTTGGTTGTAAGCCATTGATTGTGCCATTTTTATTGCTTTTGTATTTGAAGAGAGAGAAATGTGGTGAGATTGAAATCAAGTTTTATTGACGGATGGAGAGGGATTTTTTCAGTTCGCGGGTTGAGACACCAATGACAGGTGTTAGATTTTTTGTTTTTTAATGTGTGAGGGAAGCGGTCAGTATTAGTAGGTGGGATAAAGATGAAATTCAAAAAAATTGTGAGGATTGAAGATCAGCAGTGATGACGGAATGGAGGACGACCCTCGACCGTTGATATTATATCCCATTTTGTAATCCCACGATTAGGTTACATGGGTATTATGAGCCCACAACTTTAAGTATTCAATGGATACCTAAAATAACACGAAAAAGTGCCTAGGTGCTGCAATAACTAGAAATCACCTGGGCGAAAAATAGGACCCACAATACCATCAATCGTGCACTCTACTGTCAAAGTGGCTTGTTCTACGGATAAGAAAAATTGTTGTCGTCTCATGGTGACCGCCGAGAATTAACGGAAAGAATGCAGTCAAAGCAGGGGACGAATAAAACGATCGATCACACACGCGGCGTCTTGCTGGTGTCGACGTCATCGGCCAATGGCTCCCTCTGGATCAATGAGATAGTAATATTCTCACGAAAATGGCTTTTCTGAAAAATAATATCATGAAATGTGCAGGTGCTCTCATTCTTCTGCGCAGTTTCAAATGTCAGGCCCAAGCCGAAAGCGACGTTGATTCAATACTTGAATCAATTGAATCAATTCGACCGCCTGGCGATAACGTTCAGCCCTTCTCGCCCGACGAATTCATGACAACGAGTGGAAACGACACTCCGGAGCTGCCACCGATTCAGTGTGATCCATCATATCCAAAAATCGTTCCTCGCAAGCCCTCTTACTCCGAAAAGGGAACTAACGGGGCATCCTACGATCCCGAATCAAGGAATCATCCCTCCATGGCAACTTCTCGACCGAGACGGTTGCATCGTACATTTTTACAATACCAAATATTGTTGTCGAGGATTCCCCAACCTCTTTCTTTGTTGCCATTGGGTGCCGTGGAAAATATAATAAATACTCAGGCATCCGCTGATAATTCCTGGATTGTGGCTTCGACTCCAATAAATGTTCCAAAATATTCACGACAATTAGTAGGATCTGGCGAGCGGAATCACATTGGGCTAAATGTGCCAGAGGAAGAAGATGGTCAATTACCCAACATTTACCGGACGTATGTAAATTACGGGGACAACCATCCATTTGAAGGGGCGGAAAAAGTGCTAGGGATGACTTATCAGCCATTAAGAATTGATTTTTACACGGACGAATTACCTTTGACCCCAAGGAATCTCGCAAAAGTGGAGACCTTAACTGGGGACGTCTTTCCTTCGGTGGCGGGCATTTGGGCCGCCGCATTGTCGGTTGTGCGGGCTGTAGACAACATTTTCATTTCATCGAGTGCAAAATGCGGAGAAGCAATGATTCCTTCCATTCATTCAAATGAGGGAGTTTCGAATGCGGATATTCTGATTTATGTTACTGCTGATGGACCCCATTGCTACGATGAAAATGGAAACTTGGCTGGAATCGACTCTTATGCCCATGTCTGCACTTTTGACCAGCATATGCGTCCAATCTCTGGAAATCTAGTGCTATGCCTCGATCAAATTGACGCTACAAGGTTTGAAGTCTCCGAGGAAGAGGTACTGCGCATCACTAGTACCGTAACCATGGAGATTGGCAAGATCTTGGGATTGAGCCCAGCATTGTTTCGATACTTTCGAGACCCCCAAAATGGAAAACCTTGGGGTGCAACGAAACAAAATGTAATCTGTGTTGATGGGTCAGAACAAACTCATTTGATTCCAAATATTTTGCGCTCAAGTTTTGATTTGGGTAACGCAAATAGACACGACGAGGCGGCAATATTCTACGAAGTAATATCGCCTACAGTTAGGCAAGTGGTTCGAAACCATTTCGATTGCCAACGCCTTGGTGGCGCAAGACTTGATACACTCGGTTCTTCGTCCTGTTTTGGGGACTATTTTGACTCTCGATATCATTTCGACGAACACTTGACTCAATCTGGTTTCTCAGAAGATATGGCATATTCTCTGAGTCCATTGACTTTGGCTCTGTTGGAGGACTCTTCATGGTATAGAGCCGACTTCTCTAAATCAACAGTTCCTTTATTTGGAAGAGGAGCTGGTTGTGGGTTCGTTGAAAACAATTGCGTATCAGAATCTGGCGACATTCTTGAATACAGTCGGGGTTTCTTCTGCAACAATATAGTGTGGAACAAAAACTCTGTTGAAAAGCTTCAGCCTACAGGCTGTGATTACACCCACAACCATAAAGCAGATTGCAATTTTTCAGAATGGCTTGATAGACCAAACAATAAAAACAAAAATCCGGGGCATGGATCTACAGATTGTCCGATGCGAACAGCAAACATTGTTTCTTGCTCTGACGAATCGAATGCCGCCACATGTGATGGCGAGACGTTTTCCAGTAACAGCCGCTGCTTTGAAACGAACACACTCAACTCCGTATGTCTCGAATCATACTGCAACTCCGTTGATTCAAAATTAGATATTGTCGTCAATGGAAAGGTGTATCAATGCGACTACGAAGGACAAGAAGTCGATCTTGGCCATGGATACACTATACGTTGTCCTCGTCTGTCGGTGGTGTGCCCACATCTGGTATGTCCAGCGAACTGTTCAGGGAAGGGAGTCTGTGATTACTGCCAAGAGGTCCCACACTGTGTTTGCGATAATCCCTTTGATGACACACCTGGATGTTGGGGCGGATTATGACAATGATGTACATTAATGTTTGATAGAGTTTTTAGAACTATCTTTCTTCGATATCATCACTTTTTTAATTTTCCGTCATCTTTCATCTGGTGATATCGATTTGTACGATGTTTAGGGAAACTAAGTTAGTCTCAGCCAGACTCTTGAAAACGTTGAGTCTTCTCTAGAGAGACAGTCTAGCATTCAAAACAATCATTTCTTTGAAATTGCTTTGGCATCTAATTATTATCTGAGGAATAAATACTAAACCTATACCTATCTTACTATTCACTGGGATGATCTCGCAACTAACTGGGTGTAATCAGTCTATTTCCCCTCAGTCTCCACCAGCACCGATTGCAAATCCACCAACTACATGAGCAGCGGCCTCACCAACCACATCCATCTTATACCCCCCCTCCTGCACGAACAAAATTGGAATATTCTTTCCCTTCAAAAATGTTCCCATGCATTTCCCGATTTCAAAGTAATCCAATCCTTTCAATTTGAATCCCCCTCTATTGACTGCAACAGAGTCGCCTTCATATGTATCCAATCCCAAAGACACGACTAGGCCACTAACATCGTAAGCCAGAATAGCATTCATGGCATTTTTTATGGCATTTTTGTAGGTTCCGTCCCACGTCGCTCCCGGTGCCAATGGTATATGATGCGTTGATCCTTTACCATCCTCTGCCCCAGTTTGATCTTCATACCCGGCATTAAAAGGATATTCCACTCCTGGATCACAATGAATCGACGAAAAGAAGATATCGGGATCTCTATAGAAAATTGAGGCGGTGCCATTGCCGCAATGATAGTCAACGTCGAGGATGGCAACGCGGCATTTCCTCTTTTTGTTGGGTGGTTCGCTGTTAGCGCTGGTACAGTTGAGAGACTCCAGGCGCTCTTGCATCAATTTTGCAGAGAGAGCGGCATTGTTCAAGTAGCAGTATCCCCCGAAGTTGTCTCTATTGGCGTGATGGCCTCTACCCCCAATATGCAAAGTTTAACGACAACATGTAAGAATGGAATGATTTTCGAATGCTCAATAAATAGTACAATATGAAACTAAGGCACTCACGGATGAGTTGTGACAGCGTATACTACCGGAAAAAACCTTTCCACGGAAGACTCTTCTGTGCCCCCAACTATGGTTTTCTGGAACGCGAAATTCACTGCAGCCTCGATGATTTGCGCATCACCCATCAATTCATCCACCAACGTCCCAACAATGGGCGTCATCAAATCCGTGCAATAAAACCCCAAAGCACCCATCACGTTGTCCGATGGACGCTCGATCCCATCGCGCCGAAAGGCCACATGACAAGGCACCATCGGTGGAACTGTCGTATTATCTTTGCAGTCCTCCTTATTTTTCAACCACTCGGGATGGCAGCATTCTTCGTACCATCCGCCATCTTTTCCCATGGCAGCCCATTTCGTCCATGCATTGAGAATGAATTCTATCATTTTCACGTCGTGGACACGGCGATAGAGATTTATGAGATCAACATCCTTACGAGGAGATAGGCTTATGATGGACACGGCTTCTGGATACTCCTTTTGGAGGGCGGAGAGAATGAGCTCTCGTCTCAAACGAGGTTTGTTGTGTTGGTCGAAGACATCGTTGTTGCCATGGGAAGAACTCGATGATGTTGGCTGATCTATTGAAACCACTTTGATGGAGAGGGGGGTGCCTGTTGAGCTGGATCTTGTGACTGACATCGTTAGTGATGAAGATAAAGTTTTGTTTTAAATTTGTCCTGTTTTCTGATGGATGGGAGATCGTTGACCGCAATAATATATTAGAAATGCTCAACTCCGAGGTTAGATGCCCCCCCAGACTATTTAGGTACAATACTATATTACATTTATTTAATACATCTATTATGATTTTATTACCAATACAACGGTACTGAGTGTGTATAAGGTATCTTCTTCAGGATGTTGCTGCCTTTATGTCAAAAGGATTGCGGTCGATTTGATCCGTCATCTCAAAAAATACTCCTATTATTATTTTGTTCATGCTGCGGCACACACAATATTAATACCAGCAGGTGCAAAAATTAGCAAGATGATTTTTTTAGTAGACAAAGTTGATTGGTAAGGCACATTCATTGATTATCTTGATTACGGTCTCAACAAGAAAGAAAACAAATTGTCTTCAACTACCCACTCCTAGATCTGATTCCAACTTGATTCACTCCTGGACATAACGAAATGCTGTGGCAAAGTATGACGTCGGAGTAAGATAGGAATGTTGGATTATGATGTATCTTATTTGACAGTTACCTTTTGGACAGTCGGTCATGACAATAGATCTCTTT
>JALLPE010000772.1:0-14752 GCA_036940025.1 Conticribra weissflogii | reverse complement strand
ACATCTAAAATCTTCAATCTTCAATCTTCAATCTTCAATATGGGATTTAGAATCTTGCATTTATGGGAGATAAAGACTTATATCTTGAAGTAATGACAAGTAAGATATCCTTCCAATCGTGGCTAAATTGATGATTGCCTGTACTCTCCTTGCTTTGACAAATTAAACAAGAAATTATTTGCAGCAACCATCAGCATCGAATCATGTAACTTGTGAAGGAAATGAATTCTTGAATGTTTGATATAATATGCGTCCTACCCTTTCTATGTTACAAAGTATTTGAAGACAATGCAGGAGCATTGACATTGGCTCATCTTTCCAAGATGTGCTCAAGGAGGACCAAGTGCATTGAATTTTACTATCATCACTATATGAATGCAGGCAAGATTAAGGTACATCCAATTGATACCAAAACGAAGAAATTTGAGATATTGCACAAAGGCACTTACTTGCTCAAGAATTATTTATGGATCACTGCTGCCAAATTTGTGCTGAATGAGTAAGTATGTGCTGAGGGGGGACTTGAAATGTTAAGTTCCAGCCTCATACCTCAGGCCTCAGGTTTCAGGACAATTAACTATGACTCACCCTCTTAGTTGGGTGTGACTTTTGGATCCTAGGTTCCAATAAATCACTTACCACACTCTAAGTTGCAGGAGTGATGCTCTGAGTACAATTTTAGGACTCCAGGTTTAGTTCCAACACAGTCATAATATGCATTGCATTTATCAGTGACACTTCAAGAGTTTCTTTTGTGCAGATCATTACCAGGCTAATAGAAGATTCAACATGTAGATAGTGAAGATTGATTGCTTCTTTTCAGGAGATTGACTTTTGAACTGGCTTGTTCTAGATGATTGTTAGATCTATCTAGATGATTTGATGTATAACCACCATTTCATCAATTCAATTTTTGTGAAAGTTTCCTCATTATTATTATTATAGCCCAGTTGTAGACAGTTAGGGAACGCCCTTCCTTAGCAGCCAACAACCATGATATAAAATAAACTTCTCCAATAGATAGACAGCACAAAAATGAACTAAATAATTGAATATTTTTACAAGACTAAATGAGTGCAAAGCTTTTCAACTTGGTGTTGATCTAGGTTTTTTGGTTTCATCCAATAGGTTGTGGACAGGCATGTGTATGAAAGTTCGTGGGATCTTTTACAGGATGGAGTTGGAGAAGAGATTGTAGATTGAGCCAGTCTGGGTTGTGCTGGCCCATACCATAGGCCAAAATGGACCCCACCATGTGAGGATGGCAAAGTGGTCACAGCAGAGGGCACTGAAGCCAGTGATTTTGATTTGTAAGCTTCTCTCCTTTCTTGTTGTTTGTTCATACCAAATAAAGTAGATACACAACTTTATATTGGACTCTGTTGGGTTTGGTGTTGGAAAATATAGCTCTAAAGGTTGTTTTCACGCCCCTTGCCCGGATCCTTTGGCAAAAGATGCTTCAGGGTGGCTTTGGGGTTTTTTATTTCTGTAAATTTACGTTGGCAAAAGGCAAGGAGGTCTTTGTGGCAGCAAAAATTGAAAATTGGGAGGAATATCATCCTCCAAGGATGAATTCTCCAGTTTTCTCCATCCTTCTCTGGCGTGGCAGAACACTGCGTCCTGACCGTGATAGGACCTCCAGGTAATGTGCCGAGCAGGTGTTGACTGAAGTCTAAAACTCGCTCAACTGTCAGTTTCGCTTCTTAGTCATCAATGTTGCATAATTATGGGACAGACCAATATCGAATGATGCAATAGGGGCTGGTGGTCATGGCTATTTTTTTGCATTACCTCTAACGCATGAAGGCCATAGGTGTAACATGTAGGTTCACTGTTCAAAAGAAGTGTGTTATTTAGGTAACAATATCATCACCACCTTACTCCTATCATATTATTAGAAGTATTTTCTTCTGCGGTAGCTTCTCTCTTAGAAAGAAATACAGGGTATTGTTATTTTCAGAAAATATGGGTTTCAAAAAACTCTATGATCTTTCAGCTAGGTATATTGTTTTCTTCATCAATCTATTGAAATGAGAGGAAGATTGAACTTATTTGATAGTTAGGAGTTTTGAGGTTACATCGCCGGAAACAAAAGCTGGTCGCAAATTACCTCTTTTCTCAGACACATTTTCAAGAAGTAAACGGTGTGATCGCCTCAAATGTTGCTGTGAACTCGGTATATTTCAAAATGGTTTCATTGCAAGAAACAGACAGTGGCTCAATATGGGCGCCTGGGTCGTGAGCAGAATCAAATCTTCTGTGGTTGGCCTTATTTCCCCCAATGACTTCACTTGATAGATATTTCCTGTAGCTATTAGTTGTGTTGACAATGTTACCTTTTCCCAAAGACAACTCAATCTCAATCGTTGAAAGCGAAACAGAAAGCGACTTAAATTTGTGCATGTCCGAAGAACCGTTGACGGTATCCAGACCTTGCTCCATGGCTTGTGAAAAGTCTTTCAGCGGTGTTTGATCTCGCAAAAGTTTACCACAAACTCCGAGCCATTTGCAAAACACGACAATATAGCTTGCCAGTGTAGATGGTATTTGATTTGCCCATTGTAACAAAGACTTCATGTTCTTCGGAGCACTTTTTTCGCTGACTGGGAGTTTGAACAGGTTAAGGGTGCAAGAAAATACACTCTCTAGCAGACCATGATCTTTTTCAGATTCATCGGTGAAGTATCTTTTCAAGCAAACTGTCATTGCATAAATAATCTCAGCATAAGTCCTTGAATCACTTGTTATGCTGCCGATTGTCGTGTGTATCTTTTCTGACTCCTCAATTGATACCGAAGAGAAGATCTCGAATAGACGAGATATCATATTCAATATTACGATTTTCATTCTGATTTCTACACCTGGCGACTTCAGTTTCGCGGGGAAAAGGCTCATCAGTGCCCAGTCTCTTAGAGAAGCAATTTGATTCTTCTCCGCTGCATGGAAGCGATCATTTTTTGTCTCTTGAAACATCAGGTGAAAGTTGATTGCATTGGTGAGTTTGTCTGATGAATCCACTTGCACTGATGTTACTTTCAGCATCTCCCTTGGACTTATGATAAATCTCCCGCTCGTCGTCGAGATAAATGATTTTACTTCCTGATCATTTACCTGCGATGCAGCAGTGACTAAAGAATACAGCAATGCAGTGTGCTCCTGGCAAGAAAAGCTAGCTGCATCGTGAACAAGTAATTCGCTCGATCGTCGCAATAATGATTTCCGAAAATCATCATTTAACTTTTCAAGAACACGAGACGAAGTTGTGTTGCTTGAGAGGAATTTTCTGGTAAATAAGTCAAGCGTGCGAGATTCTACCTCGATAGCACTCCTGATATCCAATGATCTCGTCAGGCTCCCAACAATGATACGATCCCGGGCAAATCCAAGTAGCTGTTTATTCTTCCAAGGAAGACTCTTACGAAGAACGATAGCAAGCAAAGACCCCGACAATTCTGCGTAGGCCTTCTGAAATGCGCATGTTTTCGCTATTATGAACTGGGATTTCCTGCTATTCTGATTAATTTTACTTCGCTCTTCGTGATACAAAGATGTTTCCGTGACAAAAAACAAATTTTCCAAAATTTTGGCGGTAATTGAGTCGGTTATCCCTGAAACTTGATGTTTCATTATAAAACCTTCGAGATCACGATCAGCTTCGATGGCAGATAGTATAGATTCGATAAGAAAGAACCGCTTAAAGCATTCCCGTTCAACAGATACTGATCGTAGTATCTCAATTGCATCAGTATTAGTGGCCAACTCGCCACATGATTTGAGGATCACATTCCCGATGAGTGTGATCTGAGAGTGTTCATCGTATGTTGTGACAGGTTCAGCCATCAGGAAAGCAAAGTTTTGACAGAAAGACCAGATATTCTTGGAAGTATGGAATCCACATGCAGTATCAAAATAATTTTCCTTCTGACAGGGAATTGCTGCAGCTTCATGGTCGAGGTCATTTGAAGATGAACGAACAGAAGAATGCAATGACAGAAGAGTTTCTTCGCCCTTCAATCTAGAATAATCCCCTCCTAGTTTGGATAGAAGAGATAGATTGCACGTTGGGAATGGGATCAGAGCCTCAACATCTAATAGTGCAAATATGAAACAGTTGAGCAGAGTGTCCCACTGTTGCCGCGCAATTTTTTTACAGTCTTCGTCATGATATCGAGCTAATCGAGCAAGCTCCATACTGAAGCTCACAGCCATCTGCCTCAAAAGAATTTTGTCATCATTTGGAATATTATTGTTGTGTAAGTGGAAGATGTCAAAAACATCCTCTAGAATACGAGGTTGAGCAAGCATAGAAAACGAGGCAAGCACTGTACATATTCCACCAGATTGACGATAGGACAATTTCCTTCTCAACTCTGTAACTCCAATTGAAGTTGGTGGCAGTATCGTAGTCTATAGAGATGGTCGTGAAATTGGTTCAAAAATAAAATATAGATGGCGAACTGTAAAGTAATTTACTAAAACGCAACGTACCAGAAAAGTCCTGTATTCAAAATATCCTTCATCCCATGCAACCGTCGCGTCGCTGTCCGCGGATTGTGACCTTACTTTACAGGATTTTGCTAGACCGGTTGCGTTCTGTATTCCTCCAAGGCAGGAACGAAAGGCTGACTCGAGGTAATCGAAATCATTTGGCATTGAAACTTGAGAAATAACTCCAATCGCTTTGATCAAGGATTTCACAGCAAGGAGAGCAATGCCCGAGGTTTCAAGATTAATTATTGCATTCACCAGACCTTTGAGATGATCACCAAGCCTAATTCCATTTGAACATTTTTCAATGACGAATTTCGTCCCATGAAAGATCAATGAAAGCCACATTGATATGCTCAATACGACCTTGGTGCATTGTTTCGTTGCTTTGACGTGATTTGCAACGCCGTCTTCTGTCAACATGCAGATTGTGGTGTTAAGGGAACGTAAAATACAACTGCTGGCTACAAGATTTGATATGACAGAAGTAACCAAATATTCCAGCATAAGGTCGTTTTCATCTACACCAAGGTCAGATAAATGTCTGTTTAATCTGTCAGCGATATCTTGCGCGCTCGCTTTAGAATCATCGACGTAGAGGTGTAGGAGAGTGGAAAAACTCAAAATTTTCGACGATGTAAAAACTAGGCTCAAGTTGGAGGTGCTTGGTGGAGAATCGTCAAACTTTCTTTTCAGAAAATGGCTGAAATGTGTCTTCATCTTGGAGTCGGACGATATTGTCCACAGCTAGGTGCCAAACACTCGAAGGTTAGACCGAAGAAAAGAAAATAGTGTCTACAAGAGACAAAACTCACCTTCTCAATAAAAGCCCTATCGAGACCAATATTGATTGCATTTGCTCTCACATTGGAATCTTTTCGAGCAGCAATACTTGACAAGAGCAAAAAACACACGGCCTCGCTAAGAAATGCACGGACTGTGTTATCAAAGGATGTCTCGAGTGAACTAGCGGGAAAGTTGGATGCAAACGCGGCTCCAAAATCACCGTGAAGATTTCCCTCTTCTGTTTCCTTCGATGGCAATGACTTGGCCTGCTCATGAAATTTGTTCACTAATTGATTGAGTGAATTAAAAAAGGCTTTCCATCGAAGTTTCTTCGAAATTATTTTTTTCTCATAAGTAGCAATCAGCGCGACGCAGTTTTGAAGCACATTAGAGCAAGGTGTCAAACACCAAGCCTCGTTCTGTTCATTTCTCATGAATAACGCGCTGAGTAAGTTCACGCAATATTTGGCATTGATCATGTGGTCGAAAGCGTTCGTTACAACTGTGGCCGGCATGGAGGATTTCCACAATTTAACCAGTGCTTGTTTAATTACTCCAACTTTGACCTCCGGCTTTTCTTTCAAGTGAATATCCTGAGACTGAAGAGTGACTGCTTTTTCAACCAGATTCAACACAAATTTGTCTGTTTCCTCGTTTGTGTGATTGTGTGGACATTCTGAATCAAGAAGAATCCGGATCCAATTTAATTCCTTCGAACATATGTCGAGTTGCTTTTTAGACGGTGGTAACTGACTTGTGATTTTTGGTAATGTTCCACGATTATAATGCATCATGGATGATATCAAGCGAATCGTTTGCCTAAAGTCTTTCGCAGTTGGTGAAAGGTTGCTGTTTGCCATGAAGCCTAAGACTGACCATAGTGCATCGATTTCTTTTCTTGGAAGACCGCGTTTCCACTGCATCAAACGGCAATTGTTCCCTGGTGTTTCCAGTACTATTCCGGAGGAGATGAATTGGCGATGCGATTCTGGAACGACAGCTGAAACATAGTAGCGTACCGTAGATGAATAATTGGAGCGATACCAACGCGGGTGTCCGACTTTTTGGGTCAATAAAAAAGGCACTTTCGACAAAAGTGGAACAACAGCACTAATACTGTCGCGAAGGGAGCTAAGGCAACTAATCACTTCAGGATCGCGTCTTGCACATCCCCACTCTTCCCATAAAATTTGAGAGTACAGCACATCAATCATCATCAAAAGAATGTGATCTGATAGACGATCCTTTTTACCGAATACTTGGTATACTTCGCCGTCCTCTTCATCAAGTTTCAGGTGAATCTTTCTATGAATCAATCGAAAAATCACTGACCAGCATTCAATTTGAAAACAAGCTTCTTGTGGATTAAACCAAAGAAGTTCAGTAATAGTAGAGTACTTTGATTGAAAAATAGAAAGAAATGTCTGCAATGCTTTTACAATGCGAATTTTCTGATTTTCGTTTGGGTCGGCAACAAATGAACTTATCAGACTCGGCAATAGCCTTCGGCATGATTGCAACCTGTTTGGATAGAATTCAAGAATTCTTTTGCAGACTTCGTCTAGTTCTATATAGGTATCAGAATCAGATATGGAAGTACGACCAATTTCTGCCCTTGGCAATGTTCTAGATAATTCTTCATAAAGATTATCAGGTAACAAGAAGTTAGGGATTCCTGGGTTTGAGAATGTTCTTTCGTGTTCCATCTGGTGTGAATTCTTGCAAATGCGTGATGCCCTGATACCGGAGGAGTTTCGAATATCCTGGTCAGTTGTTTTTTCTTCATGTCCCCTCTCTTCGCGATGTCTGTTATTAAAAGAATGGTTCGGATTCGATGAACGAAATGCTTGCTTCTCATTTAAAGCTATGTGATAATGTCTCCGGTCAAACTTTTTAGGACGCTCTGCATAATGCACTCTATGACTTTGTGCATCGAAGAAAGATTCCATTCGATCGCCTATAGATCGATATCGTTGGTGGGTCAGCCTGGATGCCGATTTGTCAACCATAATAGGCTTCAATGAAAGTAGCCGCCGCGATGTGTTAGTATCAAGTCCTGATTGTCCTATGTCATCGTCGAAATCGTCGGTTTCCCCAATGAACCCCACCACATTGATGGATTGTTGACTACTATAAATCTCGTCTCGCTTTACTTCATCATCACTTCCAAATTCTTCAGCATGTTCCGAAACATCTCTATTCTTAGACGTTACAGTTTCACTCAGCGGTGACACTTTTTTTCTTCGTTGACTTTTACGGCGTTTCTTGTGATGTTTGTTGCGTGAAATAGCCTCCACGGAAGTGACTTTCCTACGTGATGCGTGCTGATGACGGTCCCAATTTTCAGTAGTCGCAGTAACCTGGTGTCGATTGTTCCTGATATTGTTCACTTTCCTTGCTGGGGACGGTAAACTTGCATTATCTGCCTCTTCTGTGACGCCCAAGTCTAAGTCTCCCCACTGAATCATATCTTTCAATGCTCTCTGAAATCGTATGATTGGTTGATGGATTTCATCATCCACTCTTATCTTTAGAGCATCCATTCGGAGTTCAAGAAGTTCTAGGTTTGTTCGACGAAACTGCTTACGCTCCTTGTCAGTCATAGCGTCCTTATCAGCTCGACGCCTTTCACGTTCAATCCGTTTGAACGCCATTGTGATTTGATCCAAACCTTCTTTTGTCACTTTGTTGTTAGCATATTGCCGTAACTTGTGGCTAAAAATATTGAAACAGTGAAAAATTAGAAGACAGAGTCATTTCCATGCACAAGATGAGGTGGTGAAAATAAACATACCTTTCCTCGACAAGTTGGTTCAAGTCTTTCTTTTTTTTCTCCTTATTTTCTTCCTTTGTGGAGATTTTCAATCTACCCTCAAGTCTGGAAAGCGTTAATCGCACATGAGGGATCTTCTCGTCATCGATGTCCGTTGCAAGCCTGGTAATAAATCCAGGAAGGTCTGCATATCTGATATCCTTTGACATGTCGACAATATCGCTTGGAAGTGCTTCTGCAGCAGCATCTCCTTCACCTTGAAGGAAGTTGCGATCTTCATCACTGAGGAGACCTACTCCAGAAGGACTAAGGTCATTCATCACTGCATCGGAAACGGGGTTGTACGGAGATTGCAGTTGAGATAATTCATTACGATGATTGCCTCTATCTGTTTGGCTTACGAAAGAAGTTTCGTCGGATGAAGATTCTATATCACCCTGAAATTCCACTGATCCAAGATTCCGCAAGACCATGTGGACTTCACTATCATCAGAGGTGCTTTTGTAGTCTAAGTAGCCTTCCTGGGGCGTGAGCAATACTTCACTCTCATCATCAATGTCCTCGGCAATAACAACATCACCCGCTTCGTTTAAATATCCTTCTCGAGGAGTGAGCATTTCTTCCACTGACAGTTTGACGGTTTGCAAATTATCTTCGTTTTCTAATGATTCGTCCACTGAAAAGTTCAACATGGAAGTCTCGTCATTTTTGTCATCATCGCCTTCGCTCCGTTTTCGTTTTCGTTCATTTAGCTCGTTGGAGTCAATGTCGAAGTTTTGTGGGAAACGATGGGGTTGATTCGAGGATTGTGGCAAATCGATCAAAGCGCATGGCTTAGATGGCTTTGTCCTCTTTTGACTTTGTTTTCCACACTCTTTCGTATTCTTTTGCTTCTGTCTAGCTAGCGTTTCCAACGTGACATCTTCACCGGCACGTCGCTGTCGTTGTTGCATCGGTTGTTTTTGATCTAGTTGTTGTCGCTGTTGTCGCTGTTGTCGTTGTTGTCGTTTTTGCTTTCTCATAAGGCTTCGATATCTTTTGAAGATGGACAGTGCGTATTCCTCTTGTTCCACAGAGTCCATGGAAGAAAGGCTTGATTCATCATCGTTGTTTTGATTGAATAAATGGTTCGACTGACTTAATTCGGAAGGACGCATTTGATTGATCGAGGTCTTCTTTAACTTCCTTTTCTCCCTGATCATTGTCAACTCCGACGCATTATCTTCCTCTGCTTTCTTCGTGACCATCTTCCTTTCTTGTTCCTGCTCGAGAAGACGTCCCCTGACATATTCCAAATACTCTGCACATTGAAATCGACAATCTCTGATGAAAGAATGACAGAAGGTACATCGTTTGAGACTTTCGTTATTTCTATCTCTTAGATTTTTTGCCATCGATCCCAATGCAAATGGAGTGGCATCGCTGACACTGGCACTTCCAGTAGCACTTCCATTGGCGTCGGTACCGCCACTCCGTCCCATTTCAATGTTAGTGTCATCGACAATTATGTTCGTATCTTGGACGGGAGACACGTATTCCACGAAGATCTTTTTTTCTCTTCCTCCCAAAACCCATCGGATGTCAATGGCGATTGTTTTCACGGGCACTTGAGCATTTCCCGGCTTTGATTGTTGTTTGTCATCTTCTTCCTTGTCGTGTTTATGCTCATTGTCCTCTCCAATACCATCAGTTGTTGGATATGCAGGAATAGTGTGCAGTTTCGTAATCCATCCAATGCCTTCGGGTCGAAGCGGTTCACCGGGAATATTTCTTCGGGCTACATTGACGAGATTTCCAACGGAGAGGTAGGATGGTGAGATATTGTACGATTTCGGTTCTTGTGCTTCCACGGTTGGTCCTGTTTTCTTTGCTGGCCTTTTTCGTTCTCCTGTCCGCGATTCTGTCATCGCAACTGCCGCTGCATCTGCGGCTGAAAATGAATTAGTTTCCTTTGGTACAAGCGCTTTTGTTGCAATGCTGGAATCGGCACGTTCGTTTCGAGTATTGACACCACGATTGTTCGTCTCATCGTTCGTGGATGTTGAAAGACTACTAATTTCTGCTATTGATTTTGTCGAATTTGGTTCTTGTGCACTCTCTGGGATTGACGCGATTGATAGTTTCACTTTATCTGTCCTTACTGCCGTTAGCCCTTCTGCCGAAGATGCCACTTGAGATATTTCCGCTGATTCCGTCTCTGCCTCAGTGGCAGCGGATAAAAACGTTACAAAAGATTGTGTGTTTTTCATTGGTTGATCTCCCCGAGCATCATTTTTGCAATCGATTCTCTCGCGTTCATAACCTATATCACGTTTGCCCTTAAAATAATTCATGGATGCCGATTGGTCATTCATTGTTGTTGTCGTGTTTGCTTCCGATTCGGGTTTGTCTACATCCTTGGGGTGGTTTAAATCTGCAGTATTAGCTTTTTCCCTCAGCCTTCCGCCGATTATGCCAAGGGTTTGTGACTTTCTTTTGCTTGTTGCCACTGCCGGAGATTCCATTGCACCCTCTCCTGTCGGCTCCGTAGCAATAACCCCCCCAAACGATGGTGCAACATCAGTTTTTGGGTTATTGTTTTCTTTGTCATGGTGTTCTTCTTGGCGTTGTTCGACGCCGTCGTCCATGTTGTCGATGGTCATGTCAGCATCCCGAATGGTTTCTGCAATACCCGCCGTATCATGCGCGTTCGACGATGGTTTTCGTTTTGTAGTAGAAGTTGGCTGTGCATCAATGGCAGCAGCTGCAGCTGCAACTTCAGGAGCGACGGGGGTCGTATTGATGGCACCATCTGTGCCTCTTGCGTCATCATTCGGATATGATGGTTGATTGTCCGACGAACTATCGACTGTAGCCTCGTTGGTACCATCGTAGATGGTATTTTTGGGTTTCGGTTCTTGTGAAAACGACATGGCGTTGCAACAGAAGAGAAGAGATGAAGCACGGCGAAGGCAGTGATGCGAATGGTAGTATTCTCGGGCTGTCGACCAAATTACCTTCTTTTGTTTGATGTCAAGGCCGGACGTCTCGGCGGCAAGCGACGATGCTGGAAACTGAAGGGAAGATGTACCCTGGCGTCGTCAAAGTTTCGTATGTAGACGTCTGTGAGGGGGCGAAGCGCTTCGACGGAGAGGGAGTCAGGTTGCCATGGAATGGGATTTTCTTACAGACGATCGATATTATTTTGTACTTTTTATGATATATTTTAGTAGAATATTCTTCTACATCATACAATACTGCGCATAGCCGTGGCAGAAAACAAAATCACGCGCCAAAAATATTGAAAAAATTAAAGAATAGGAATGGTGTCTTTGTAGTATGTATCGGTATCCTTCGTTGACGACGATGCAATACTATACTTTTCTTGTACAAAACTGAAACGATCACTTTGTAGGTATGGTATAGCACTTACAATACGACAATAAGGTAAAATAACTATCGTACCAACTGCGTGCAGGGCGCGTGAAAAAAACTCCTCAGGGGAAATTGCCACGCACCAAAACCCCGACTTGTATTTTATTTTCATTACATATACATATACAACTTAGGAAATTACGTATCATTTAGCTCTACGCAGACATATTTAACCACATTGGAGTCTTTACACACCCTTTCCCTCATCCTGGGCCAGAGTGTCGCAGTCGGGACCGCACAGGGGTTTCCCCCTCTTCCAAGACATCGCCTGGGGAAAAGCCATCCTCTGGTGGCTTCCTCCCTGGATCATCATCCAATCCCTTCGGTCGGGATCCGCTCCATACGACCGTGCCTGCGGGCGGCATCGACAGCCAACAACCAATATTCCTGTTGTTCCCCAGACGTGCAATCCAGATCTTCCAGGTCTAGTGACATCAAGTAGTGGTCTTCCGGCCTGAGATCCAATAGCCCCTGACTTATTTCATGGTCGATTTGCTCCTGCAGTCTCCTTTTCTTTGCGTTCCTGGTTGCTCCCGAGGTAGCGTTGTGGACCACCTCATTCCGATAAGCCCATTGGCCATGTGTTATTTGCAACAGGTGTGTGATTAGTTTGCGCATCCATTGGCGCACCGACATCCGGCTGCCACAGCATTCTAGATGGAGGGACTGAATCTGCCTAACCTCCTTTGATATCATCCCCATTAGCAACCCATCCCATCCTAACATATCCTGGTCCATTCCCAGCTGCCAATATCTCCGTGGGTACCCAGCCATCAACTCTACCCATTGTATTTGCCCCCTGTGCCGCAGGTACCCCGTGATGACCTCATGGAGGTAGGGGTCTGTGTGGGCCTCAGACAACCACGAGTCCAACACCTGTATAGCTGAGTCCAATGCTGCCTGTCGTCCCACCTCTGGGCACCGAGTGATGTGAAGGGTAGTCTCCCGGCTTTCCATACAGCTGGGGCATAGGGGTGATCCTTTTGTTTGGTGGCGTAAATAATCCATTGTACCAGCGACCCTCGTGATATGTTTAGCTGCCCACAGTTGGAATAGTTTTGGGAGGGATTCCAGCGTATTCGACACCTCCTCCCAGTCCACCTTGTCAAACTGGTGCCCGGTGAGTATCTTTTTGGAGTAGAAAAATTGTCGTGCAAGTTGTCGGCCAATATGATGCCGTATGCGTCCTGCCAAGTCTGATGTCACCTTGCTTCTGTTTATAAACAGTGAGATGCTTTCCTGGGGAAGGGTTTGGTGAGTGGGGTTGTCTAGATGTTGCATCAAGTGTACCTTTGCTGCCCGGTCGCACTGACAGTTTAGTTGCACCGAGCGGGGCAGGAGTTCTAAAGTGTTCAGGTCGTCTTGGTGGGCCACGACATGATGGTATGCCACTGTTACTGAGGGTGGAATAGCCAGGTTCAGCAAAACTTTGAGGATGTCTGCGTGTTTTGTGCGCGTTGGGATACGGTATGTGGGAAGATCCTTGACCCGGTTTATTGCTCCTAGGCAATCACAGTGCACATCTACATGGCCAAGAGGTTGTATCATGGTGTCGCACACGCTCCGAAGAATTAAATTAATCGCCAGCAGTCCCAACAGTTCTCCTCGGTAAGCGTTTGATGACGGGCCGCTACATGCCATGACTCCGCTATACTGACCTGACCCCGCTTTGCACTCCAGAATGAATGCCGCCGCGCACGTATCGGGAGCCAAATGGCGCATATATGATCCGTCGGTTGCGGCATGTAGCGTCTTGTTCTGCAGAGCTGCTGCAATCCAGGTGTGGGGCCCGATCAGTTGTGTGTGTTCCCACATCCACTCCCCGCCCCACTCAGCAAGCACTGTGCGGAAGTCCAAGGTGTCCTTGACCGGAGCTATGAAGGGTGGTGACGAGTGTATCATACGAACCGAGGATGTAGCAGCCCGTCGGACCAGGGCATAATGGCGTCCATTTGGGGCCTCGACTGCTTCCTCCTCAAGCATATAATGGTACGATCGTAGTGTGCGATGGTTGGTGTGCGACAGGCCATATCGGTTGTATCCCTGTGGCGTGTGTTGGAATAATTTATTTGCCGTTGGATCCAGTGTCCACTCCCAGATTTTGTGTGTGGTCGCAGTCCATGATCCCAGCCGGTCGTTTAACCGTCGTGATGGTGCTATTTCGTTTAACACCGCGCGCCAGAGGTTAACGTCTGCCGCGGACACATAAGTTTTCGGCCATATGTACGTGGACCAGCTCTCGTCCTCTTTGCGGAGGTCCCAATATCTGTCGTCTATATTCTTGCCGTTGTCCGCCATGATGTCCGACAGGAAGAGGACCTGCTGGTGGAGGCGGATGCGATTAATCTTAGTCATGTCC
The DNA here is from genome assembly GCA_036940025.1 of Conticribra weissflogii. Lineage (NCBI taxonomy): Eukaryota > Bacillariophyta > Thalassiosirophyceae > Thalassiosirales > Thalassiosiraceae > Conticribra > Conticribra weissflogii. The sequence goes on along the minus strand of JALLPE010000772.1, from coordinate 932 downwards.
CCTTGGTTGTAGTTCTTGGAGGCGGCTACTTTCATGAAGAATTCGTCGCCTAGGCGTGGTAGGTGTACTGATTGGGAGGGGATATCAATGCGTAGATGGAAGAGCCAGCACCGTTCCCAAACTGCCTTTATCCAGGAGGAGGTACACAGATGGCTGTATTTACCGTAGGATTCGTGTAAGGGGTTGGTGGAGAGACCGAGTTCGAGCATCAGGATTTCGTACGTAGTCTGGAGTTGCGTTCCCAGCAACGTAGGGCACCCAAAATGCTGGAGTAATAACTGTATTGACTCGATTGTGGCCTCAATGCCGGGGTGTGGAAGGCCTATTCCGAAGAATCCCGCAGGGAGCTGTCGAAAGTCCGCACGGATATTTCGGTTTATTCCGCATAATGGGAGGGCTTTGAAATACGGTTTCCGTAGACACTCCGTGAGTTCGCTGAAAGTGGCGGTGTTACATGCAATCCCGTATCCAATTCGTGGCCAGAACTGTGTTTTTAAGCTGAGCCAATTGAGTTGCCTGGGTAGTCCCCCCGCAGTCATTCTCGTAACCCACTCCTGAGCCTTCTCCTCCATATAACGTAATTGGGCAGTGTCGGCTCCGTCTGGGCTGGTGTAGATTCCCAGGGTCTTTTGCGCTGTTGATGCTGGAATGTGTTTGATCTGTTGAAGGGATCCATCCTGGGTGGGGACCGTCATTTTGTAACCAGCGGCTTCCGAATAGTCCACATATTTCCAGCGTCCCTGGGAAGTGCCGGCATAGTCGATCAAGGTGTAGGTGCACTTCTCCGGTTTGAGGGCGCCCCCAGTTGCGACAAGTAAATGACCCCAGTTGTGTATTGCCTGGACCATCTCTGTATGCACCAGTGTAGGAGTGGACCATTGACTCATGTCCATGTGCATGAGATCTGTGTCGTCCACGAATAGGATGCCAGC
>JALLPE010000771.1:0-14753 GCA_036940025.1 Conticribra weissflogii | reverse complement strand
GAATCTTGTTGGGAATTCGTTGATGATACAAGATAGAATAGAAAGTGCCAAAATAACAATCAGGTACAAAGAAAAATTCAACTGATGCCAAAATGATTCAGAATATGTAGGTCTGGATTTGGAAGAGAGGGCACAAAGCAACAAGAAATGTTAAACCCCACAATTTTACTAATACACTGTCAAGTGCACAAGGAAGGGCTACAATCTCTGCATTGGGAGTAGAAATCTGAAAATTTCAAAGGGCTTGAGTAGCCTTGGACCTTGAGATTTGTATGAGGTCAATGATGTTATTGTTACCCTAATCACCCTCTTTGCCATCCTTACTCATTTGTATAAATGCTTAGCTCCACCAATAAAGGATTCACAGCTTTGGTACTAGCAGTGTGGTTTGTGATAATTTGCTTGGAACCTTCATCTTTTCTGTTTTTTTCTTGACATCCACCCAATTATTCTTGATATCTGAAGGAATATGGCTTGTTGTAAGACAGGAATGGTTAGTGTTTGCTTGCATGGTGATGTTGGCATCATAAGAAGCAAGTTGATTGGAACTGTTAGAGTTGATGCCTATTGAATTCAAGATCGCTCTCTCAAAGTCTGAAGTTAAATCAAAAGGTTTGTTGTTAGATGTTAGTGTTGTTAATCCCTTGTGTTGGTGTAGAGATCAAAGGCAGTGTTGAACTTTGTTGAACTTGGGATACTTGGAGAGTCTTTTCTTTGAGCAGAATCGGATCAAACAGGCTAAAATTCAGCTTGAAAGTTGCTTGAGGTTGGTTTGATTGTTTGGTCTATGGTGAGATATGAATCTTGTTTAACAGAGTCTTCCCATTCAGATTAGATTAAATGGGGGAGTCACTAGTGTTGTCAATATGGTCGTTATTTATAGGCAGAAAAGATATTTTGGTTCATAACCTAAAGCTGACAAGATAAAAATGATAAGTAGATATGAAAATAATATATTTTAGATTGTATGCACTGTCAGAACTAGCAGAGTTATGATTGTATTTTCTCTGCTTGCAAGATATCGTTAGAGAAATGGGTTTGATATCTTCAATGATGATCTTTAGATCTGAAATCTTCAGTATTAAACATATAACTTTGAATCTTTCAATTCTGGAAGGTGATATCTCATTCTTGAAGTAATGGTGAGCAAGATATCATTTCAATCTTGATGGAATGGATGATAGCCTATGCTATCTCCGCTTCGAAGAATTCAATAATAAAAACAAGACAATATTTAGGGAAACTATCAATGCAGCACACTATTACTGACCATTCTCAGTTACAGTTTTTCCGTCTCTTTATGATAGTTATCAAAATTTTAGGAGTATTCCAATATTGAAAATAATTTATGTGATAAATTTATTATCTATACAACAAATAATTGGTACTGATTACTAATTATTTTTATATCCACATTCTTTGAAGTAAAAATAATTCCTTCATCTTTATTGATGAAGAAATGAGTTCTACCATGGGAAAAAGCACCCTCAAAAGTGCACATAAGAATATTAGATTATGCCTCACATTGATGTTGTTGTAGTCTTGTGAGGCAGCAAAGGTGCCAAAAATTGAGGGTTTTAAACCCTCAATTTGAGGTCATCAACACAAAGTTAACCACAATCAAATTAAATACATGGTCACCCAATCTGTCAATTACCATTTCACCCTTGAAGGGTACACATCCCCAACAACAATGTTGGCTGATAATTTGTTGCTTGGGGGTCTGAGGGAGTAGTTTAAGCCATCCTTGGCTCCACAGTTGTGCTTGGGAGGGAGGTTAGTATCTGATTTCATATTACATCTGGAGAAGTATTTTTAATATCATATAATCAAATGTATTTAGAGTGTAAATAATGCAATGGGATAGATTATTCACCATAGAACAACATGATCTGGTCATCAAAATAGCAGACACCATAGTCAACATTGCTTTTTAAAGTTGAGATTAAATGTGAGTCACAAAGACTAAGGATTTTTGTTGTTGTACTAGAGTTTGGAAAAGGTATTTTCGTTTTTATGTCTAACAAAAGGTGCCAACATAAATCATTGGACTGATTTTTAGACACAATAGAGGTCTTAAAATTTATGTCAATCAGAGAAAATTGATGATATTACAGAGAAAGTGGCCAAGATTTTGGAACACAGTCTGCAAATTACAACATACAAAATGATCCTGAAATATTGTGTGATATCACTTTGTGATCAGCATCATTCTAGCGTTCTTCTATACCATCAACACAATCAGAGCAATTTTTGTGCAAAGATTATTTATTTAATAAGAAGAGAGTCAATATAAAAACACAACTAAGTGAACACCATGCTAATTTTTTAAAAAAAATGAAAATGTTAGAACACCATTTTCCTTTATTTCAAATGGATTCTTTTTGTATGACAAATTGAAAAGTTTTCCAATAATATTTTTCATTTGATAAATTTATAATGCCTCAGTGTTCATTTCAAAATCCATTGTAAGAGGTGAAAAGGAAATTGACTAACAATTTTGAAGCCATCAATGAACCATACCCATCATCTTCTGCAATGACTTTGCTTCACAAAAAATTCAGTGATGGGTTTGAATTACTAGAATGGTTGATACAAGTTAAGTGTTGATAAAATCATAATGATAACTAGTGGCTAATTTCAATCACTTCAGGTAGTTCTGTGGTTAGAGCATCTGCTATCCTCCCATTCTTCCTTTTCTTCTTATTACTAGAGACTAGAGAGGGACTCATGGCAGCATAGATTAGTAATTAGTTTTCATTTATTTATGAAAAGGTTTTGTTAAATGACCTCCTCTTAGTCCCTATTTGTTGCATATCAAAATATTAGAAGAAATGCAATGCAAATAGAATTACAAATTTCTCTAGGCCAAAAAATACAGCAGGAATACAATCTAAAAATTGGAGTAAAGGTCAATCTCCATTGATGGATTAGTTGATTGTTATATACCCTTGAAAATCTGCCAAAAACAAGGAAATATGAATGATCCTATGATGATGTTGATTTTGATCAAAAGAAAATTGTGCTGATAATAAGATTTTATGATGGATTCCATAAACAAAGCCTAAGTTTTAAAATCTTTATGAATCCATGTCTGCATTATCTAAAATTCATCTTTAAAACAGGAGAACCTCTCATCATCAAAAAATTCTTAGATCCCTTGTTGATGGGCATTGGTCTTGTTCAAAGCATACTGTCTTGTATCTTGTCATATGCATCAAATCAATCATTGAATTCCCTGCCCTTGTCATCTTTTGCCCAAGAACTTCAAAGACTCTGCAACTTAGACCTCCAAACAAAGGGCTGAAGACAAAATGACTTGTTTCTTCTTCAATACCAAGTTCATCATTGTCCTTTCCATTTGATCCCTCCCCTCACTCACAAACATCCTTCTACTCCCCGCTTAATGCAACAGACTCATACACTCATTCTTGTCCGTTTCTTATCCTTAAGATGCTCTGATGAAAATAACATCACATTGTAAGAGCATTCCATTCCTATTGGTCATAAAAGCATTGTCTAAGCCAAATGTTTTGACACAGTCACCCCTTGTCCTCATCCAACCACTTTTCTTTGATTTTCCTTTGGAAATGAAAATGAAACCTCTTCTCTGAAACCCTGGGATGGAGACCCTGTTTCAGTAACAAAGAATCCACTTTGCTTGGAACATAGTATCAAAGAATATTTTTGGAGACTTATGAAGAGGACTAACTACGAGACATTAATATTGACTGATCAAGTCATGAATGCACGTATTCCATTTTGCAAAACGATGCATCGTAGTTGCATATAATAATATCCATCACAATTTGATAACACCACAAGAACGATCTAGAAAACAACATGACATCTGCCCAACACGTGCATGGACTACAATTTGGATTGGGCTTTCCTGTTTGGACCTGTTGTTGGACGAAAGTGATTTTTGGGTTCAACATTACTCATGGCCCTTCCGACTTTTATGATTAATTGAAACGTGACATAAGGAGGTGAAGAATAATCCAACAATATCTCGAAACTGCCTCGCTATGCTGATATTGACTTGATATCAAGGCGCAAACATTTGATTTTAGTACTCATAATTCCTTTCCTACATTTCTTCATCTGTTCCTAACATTGTTATGAAAAGAGAAATAACGAGAAAAATAAATATCGCAAGCGTTGTAATAATACATGGATTTCCCGATAATGTCCGGTCGTAACATTCTTCAACGATATTTCATGACATTAGACTATGGATCTCGGTAAGCGGAACTCATCGAGAGCATCCACAAAATAATCCCGAAGAATAAACCCCAAAGATCAAATCCATCGAACCCTCCATCGATCAATTCATCGCCTCGCAAAACGTGAAATACGTCACCGAAGAAACCACAGCCCCACCAAAAATGGCAATCAACCACTGCGGAAGTTCGTTCGCCACATCCAACCTTCCATTATTTTCCCGACGTTTCAACGCGATCGCGATGGCCGGCGGAACGATGAATGCCAACGTACCCTGCGCCACTCCTCCGATGAGATTTGCCACGACTCCAAATCCACCGATTTGCGAAAGACCGTAACATGTTCCCACTGCGGTTGTCGTGATTGCTCCTCTCGACAAAGCCAATGTCCAAGAAGTCTTATCTCCTTGTTCTTTTTGGCTTGTTGCGATACCACTTTCACTTCCCGCTACATACTTGCCCAAAATTGCATTCTCCAAAATCTGCCTTCCTGAGGAAAAGACCACGGGAAACGTGAAAAGCAAGTCCACGCAAAGCAACACTTTCAGGAGCACCAAATACACTCCATTTTCCAAATTCTGCAACACCAAATCCTGCGTCTCCGTTCCATAAAATGCCAAACAAATGATGGCGAAAAGTACGTTGACCAACCACACCCCAGACACAGCCATGGCAACGGAGGTATTGTAATCCTTCTCGGGATTTTCCATGGAGGTTATGATTGGAAAAGTGAGGAAATTGACGCAGAATAAGTAGGCTATGGTCCCGAACGATCCGCCGAAGGCATCTCCCACGGAGTCGGGCCACAGTGGGAGATGGGATACGGAAGAGAGGGTTTGTGAGAGGCCCATTCCGGGATCGACCAGTATTCCATAAGTCAGAGTGACGAGTATCCCTCCCAGAACTGCCGTCACGCCCAAGGCGGAGGTGAAGGCGAATATTCCGTAATTTCTCACGAGAGATAAGGGGAGGACCGATAGGGCCGTGAGGAACTCCCAGGTTGTTTGGGGTAGGTTCGGCGCCAGTCGATGGACGAAGTTGTTGGATGCGGCGTCGGAGGAGAGGGAGGAGAGAGTTTGACCGATGAAGGCGATGTAGGTGGAGCATACGCCCAGGGAGGCGGCGAGAGTGAGTGCGAAGACCAGGGCAGACGACGGTTTTCCGAGGGCCAGTTCGGCGAGGGACACGTAGCTCGTGGGTGGAAAGTTGTTTTGCTTCAGTTTGTTGCCTGCAACGATCTCGTCGTCATTTTCAATTTCGTTGAAGTCGTTGCTGTCATCCTTTCGTTCCTCTACCAGTACCAATGCAGGACTGTAACGAGAATCATTCAGAGATTGCATAGTCCACGTAGCCAAAATGGCGCAAATACCCATGGCCAAAGTCCCCCCCAGAACTCCCTCTTTGAGAAATACGTGGGGCAGGGCAAACGATCCGGCGCCGCAGATGCATTTGCCAATGTTGGTCGCCGCGGAAAGGGTGGTTTGGGTTCCTCGGGAAGAGGAGAGGCCCAATGGTGTTATTGATTCTGGTGGGACGTCGCAGGCTTTGACCGCGTTGCTTCCTGCCAGGCATGGTTCGTCGTCGACTGCCTGTAACTGCAGCAGCGACGACGGATCTCTGGAAAGTTGGGCGTTTCGGTTGGAAGAAGCGAGAAGGCGTTTTCGCAGATTGCCTCCGGTTGGCGTTCGGTTGATGGGTGACGCGGCATTGGAAAGCCCTTGCGGCCGCAGCATGAGGGGGTGGAATCCGTGCACGCGCCGTGCCGTCAAGAAGGCAAGTGTTGACGACAAGATAACTATTTCCCGTGCTCGATGGCGATGTCGAAGGCTATTTTTTGTTGACATTTTGTTTCGCTGTCTTGTGGCCAATGGATCGACATCATCTCCCGTTGCTCGGTCTCGAACATTTCCAAGGTACAATATCGTAGGTACTATACCTTATCAAGCGACGGCTAAGAAGAAAATTTTATTTTCATCATGATGCATCTCTGGAGCGAATCTATGTTCAGTCTGTTTTTTTTTTCGGTGCATGGGATGTCGGGTGTTCACATGTTTTGATGATGGTGGAGTGAGTCATCAATGATCGTGAGTATTATTATTTTGTTGACCACGTTTTGTACCAAACACCTCACTAGCGTAAAGAAAATTTAGGAATCAATACAATTTTGTATCAAACCATGAAATATTCTCACACCCCCACCCGTATAGTGTCTGTGTCTGGTATCGTAGCATACAATATCTAACAAAAAGATCCGAAGAAAAAATATCTTTTTTTGATAGGCACTGTGTATTATGTATTTTAAAACATACTCATAATATATCCATCAAAAGGACGATCTTTCTCTGGAGTTCTCTCTTCTCTCATCAAACAAACTGGACATTAGCACCAGCCTCCTCGTTCAAAGTTGACACACCCTCCTCTCCACCTTATTCTTTCGAGTCCCTGTAACTAGCAACACCCCCCAAAACACCTATCTTCCACGACCATGACGATCAAAGTAGGCGACACCCTCCCCTCAGGAACCTTCACCATCATGACCCCCTCCGGCCCCGCCCCCCTCACCACATCCGACCTCTTCTCCAAAAAGAAAGTGGCCCTCTTCTCCGTCCCCGGCGCCTTCACTCCCACATGCTCCAACGAACACCTCCCGGGCTTCAAATCCAAATCCTCCGCCCTCAAAGAAAAAGGCATCGATACCGTGGCCTGCATGGCCGTCAACGACGTCTTCGTCATGGACGCCTGGGGGAAGGAGAGGGGCGTGACGGACGAGATGTTGATGTTGGCGGATGGGAATGGGGAGTACACGAAGGCTTTGGGTTTGGAGTTGGACGTGACCAAGTTTGGGTTGGGGATGAGGGGGCAGAGATTTAGTATGGTGGTCAATGATGGGGTGGTGGAGCAATTGAACATTGATCCGGAGGGGTTTCAGTTGAGTTCGGCGGAGTGTATGTTGAACCAACTCTAGTGGGGCCGTTGCTGTCTTTGTCATCGTGTGTTATGGGAAGAATGGTGGTATGAAACCGCGGCAATTAATTGATCATGCTGAGTTTTTGGGTATGAGAAAAACATAAAAAGTAAAGAATTGGTTAGGCTAATCAACAAGTAAACTAGATGGACATGGCGAAACCATTTGAGCCAGAGTTGAAAGGAATAGGAATTAATACTTTGTTTCATATTGAGCACGAAGTACGACACGATATACATTATTGTTTTATTGCCGCCATGGAACGGCTGAGGGCTCTGTCGTTTTAAACTCTATTTTGTAACAGGTCACAACAACAACACCAAACGAGTTGATATGATGATAATCGTTCTTGTAAACTAGTCGGTGCAATTTTTTTCTTTTATATCTTCTGTAGAAATTAAGTTTATGGAAACTATTTGAAATAACGACGGGGAGAGAGAAGGAATTGGAGAAGTTCGTGTAATCGAAACCGCGTGCACAACCTCCATTGGATGAAAATCATAACAATATATGCCGCTACACTGTGTCATTAACTGCAACGGCAACTCAACGCATGGATAACGTGAAACGGATTGTGACTGGGTGAGCGAATGGCAGCTGCTTTGAGTTCGAGTGTATCTATTGATCTAGTTGGATGCAGAAAGGAATTATCACACCGCGTTGTCCGGGTATTGATCATCCTATTCAAATAATCTATTCCAGTAATACAATCTATTGGCTTCACCATCATTCGAAGATAATTTGTTCGTTCCTTACAAAGAACCAAACTACAACGAAATTGTCAAATCGTATTCTAACGCAGTTCCAAAACCGCTCCATCCTCATCGTTTGGAACCCTTGCTACCAACACTCGGCTCAAAACTCAATTTGGGAGCCAGATTGGTACGAACGCCTCGCCCCGAACTCGCGTCATCTTCTTCCAAAGACAGAGTCCCGATCCCCTGCTTCCTCAGCTTTTCAGTCATGGGACTCAAACTTCCTTTCTTCAACACAACGTACCCCCCTCGACCGTTATTGGAATTGTTGCTTTTCGACCAATGTGCACTTGTACTTGCGTCATCTTCCTGAGTCACGGCGGTAGTATCTTGGCAACAGCCACAATCGACAATGTGACTCATCCATTCGGCTAAATTATCCTTCATTCGTTCCAATGGAGTAGATTCTTGTTTGAGCCGTTGTTTGATCGCCTTTGCCTCCAATTTATCAAACGTCACTTCTTGGTTGGATGGACTGGTTTGCGCCGTTCGACTGGTTAGATTGGAATTGGACCGGGAGAATTGCGCGTGATGTTTTGGTGTGTTGGTCGTGGGCTGGAAGGATAGGGAATATTGAAGTGGTGGCTGCGTAAATTGATCTAGTTTGGAGGGAGTCAGCACCATGGTTTGCATGGCACCGCTGTGGCCTACTGCTGCAGAACCAGTCCCGATTTCGCGAGTAGTTCTATCGCGAATCTTTTCCTTCAAGTGCGCCCTCAAAAACGCAAGGAGAATTTCGTAGCAGTTGGAGTTATCAAAACTGAATTCGATGTATCCATGCGAGAACGTATTGATAAATATTCGGAAGAGGCAGTGCTTGTGGCTAGATTGAAGAGAGTTCTTGCGAGGAAGAATTCCATTGGATGAAAATAACGGTGGCGGTGGAATCGCATTAGACGCGGTGGCAGATGGAGGTGAATTGCAAGACCCATTCAAAGAGGATGACGGAGAGTTATTGTCAATGATGTCTTGATCAACGAAAATAACATCTTTCACTGTAATACGGATTGGCTCGCTTTCCTCTCGCTCCATTGATGCCAAAGAACCAATCGAAGTGCCCCGCTTCAGGTTAGAAGGATTTACCGAACCGGCACCAGATCTGATACTGTCATCGATCCCATCCCCGCCAAGAGAATGCGCGCTGTGAGAAATGGGATCTTGAATGCCACCATTTAAAGGAACATCCGCAAAAGCATTTCGCGCTCCAATGGACCGCTTGCGAAGAAAGGCACCATTCCCCGTGCGACTTCGGCTTCGACTCCTCGAACGCGGACGAGAGAGGGATCGAGAGCGAGAATCGTGTGACATGCTGGCGGTTTGAGCTGTGCTCCGTGCTTGGCTTTGCGCGCTGTGATTGCTTTTGTTCAATTCGTTGAAAATGCCCGGTTCGCTTCTGGCTGTAGATGGTATTCTGGTGAGAGGTATAGATGATTTGTTGTGTTGTTGTTTCGGGGGCAGTCCCTCTCTGTGGCCGAGGTCTCCTGAATTGTCAGTGTTGTTGACAGCGACATAGCAAGAATCAGTCTGCGATAACACGAAGAATACCATGCCCTAAAAAAAGTCGAGAAAATCACGGGACAGAGGAATCACGACTGGGGAACGAACTTGCCTTGGCCGGTGGGATTTCCATCCCCTCCGTAATCACCGCCTTTATTACTTCCCTCCCACGATCCAGTAATCTCGTCTCCCAAACTCCCAATGCTCTGATTCCTCCTCTTCATCGGTGCACTCACCCTCCCTCCACTCGAACCGACCCCGCAATCGTCGGTGTTTCCAAAAGAAGATGGCCTAGCAGTTGGAAGAGGGCAAACCGCTCTCAAAGGAGAAATCGCCCGCAGAGGATGAACTGGCACCGGGGTCAATATCAAGCAAGGGAGCTCCTTACGCGAAGATTCTCCACAACTACCGAAGGAAACTACAGTTTCCTGACAGCAGCCGAATTCTGGGTCAATTGCCTTGAATGATTTTCGGGTGCGACATCGGATGGAGATGCCGTTGTCTTCATTGATATTGTTGTTGTTATTGTTATTTGTCCTTTCGCTACTCAGCGGAGAATCGGCCATGGCGCCCGGTAATTTCGGTGAAGGGGTATTTTCGATAGCGAGGGAGGTATTTCGGCACATGGCCTGTTTGAGATAGGGAAAGCGAGAGAATTATATGGAGTGTCTATCTGTGGATGGACAAACGTTGTATTGATTCGTCCTCCCTCGAAGCAATGTTGATATCGTAACACGAAAGATGTCTCCGTGAAATGAACACAATTAAACTAGCTAGTCCCGCGGGTTGCGGCATACATTTATCACTCTAATTTGTCTTTAATGTACCTGGATGCCTTCGATGCATAATATTGGCGGCAGCTATTCACATCGTTTTCCCTTTTGGTGAGGAATGGCGGCCGACTAATTGATAATTACTTCATCAACACAACAATCCTTGTGAGACTCAGAGAGTTGCGACCTTATTAGGTAGAATTATGAAGAATTCTACCCGAGGTTACCATACGTACCCTACCGTACTAACAGATAAGATAAAATCTCGTACAAACCGATACTACCTCTCTACCAAGAGAGATTAAGAATTGAAAAAATGAATCACACGTTGCAGTGTTGAAAATCCAATAATAATTTTTACAATAAGATACATATTTCAAATATTATTTCATGTGGTCCTTGAATAATTTTGAATGATTGATATTTGATTCAATATATAATATATTTCTAGGATAATAAAGTTTTTAAAATACAATAATTTGCAGTGGAACATTACCATTACGTCTCACACAAATTATTTATCCTCCGTGGAATATATTCATGTCTTTCCCAAAATATGTTTTCTTTCTTATTGGCGACGAAAAACAATCATCTTTATTCATACTTGAATGCTAAATAAAAAACACATATCTTCGGTATTTTCTTCAACGTCTCTGTTTTTCAATCCAATCGAATTCCGCTCAACAAAGGAGTTCGCTACTTCCCCTCTCAATAAAATGAAACACAAGACAAGGTACAATTTATCTTTTTAATATTACACAATTGATTTTGGGTGGCCGGCTACACGAAAGAATACAATCGTTCTATTCGTCAATTTAATAACATACTCTCTAAAATGGTCAATGGTTTACTCCCAGGGCTACTAAATATTGGTCATAACAGATTTTTATGGCTAGATTTAATTAAATATGACCAACACATTAAACATCAGCAGAGGTGCAATTACTTGGGTCCAGCATTCTTCTTTAGACACATTGGAGGGTAAATTGTGCAACACAAAATGACTTTGACTGAGTGGATGCCATCTGGCATTATGACACCTTTGATACCACCATGAAAACTTTAAAAAAGGTCACTCAGTTAAAAATTCAGTTGTCAGAGGGGGTTTCTTCCACACATATCTGCATTGGGGCCTGAAGAGGCTTGATGAGAAGACCATAAAAGCCTTTTAGGCTTCCTTTGAAACCCTTGGCAGCTTTATGATGGAGCTAACAATTGGGGACAAGAAAATTTCCTTTCATTTTTCAATGAGGTCTCTGTTGACTATTGTATGATTTTCATTCTTCAGCCAATGGATAGCCACAAGATAACAGTTGACATATTGTTGATTTCTTCAAATGTGTCATACAAAAAATCACAGATCAGATAACTGCAAATAGTGCAAATGTGAAGCAGCAAAAAATGTGAGTATGATGAGTCAATCAAAGAGAAGGATGATGCCAACAAAAACTCTGACTGTCTGGAAAAAGAGTCCTCAAGACAATGCTTAGTTGAAGGTGTTGTAGACATGATGTTGTCCAGATGTTAAAAACTTGAAAGACATGTGTCCTGTCTTTCATATCTATCATATGATACTCTTTGTATTTATGGTGTACCAGAGAATAACTCTGAACTGGCACTTAACACTTTTTGGTGCATATTTGAACTCTCTGCAATGAGAAAAACAAAGTTCACAGCAAAAACAAGCGCTTTTTGAGATTTTGTCAGATAAGGCTTGACATGTTGGGTATCAGTGTCCATGTTGTTAAATTTTGACATGTTGCAACAAAACATTTTCTGACTTCAAGGCAGTGACCTCTCAACAAGCAAGCTTGACAAGCCTGCTGAATATATCAAAACAATATGTTGTTGAGGTCCTGCAAGTCCACAACTAGAATTGCCCCAAATATTAAGAGCTTAAACAACTACTAGTCCTTAAGACTAAGTTCCTTGGAAATGAGAAAGTGATCATTATAAACATAGTTGCTATTGCTTCCAATATAGAAGTTCCTCTAGTGATTGTCAAAAGACTCAAGATCATGATTGCAATTCAGCTGCTCACAACTTTGAAGGCCAATAACATCATGAAAACTTTATTCATGATAATGTGCATGATCATTCCAACTCCCCATCTAGCCACAATTCTCAAGACCAGGACAGAATGTATTATGTCCACTAAGACACATGGAATCATTGGCAAGAATATTGTCCCATCACCCATGTAATGAACAAATAAAAAAGAAACACAGCGTCTCATGCAGATCACCCACCCTACTACTTGGTTGGTAAATGTTGTGGTAATACCCAGTGTTATTACAAAAAACACAATTCATGCAATTTGCCCAAGAACAAAGAATGCTTCTTTGTTGTTTTATATGAGATAAATGTTTATGTGTCTGGCTGGTTGACAGAATGGTTCAAAACAATGATTGATTGTTTTGTGACATCATCAATGAACACATGATCTGGATGAAATAGATCAAATGTTTGTGCCCCATGCATAACAATTGTCATCAATATATTATATTTTGTTATCAATGATTAATGTCCTGAAACATAGTGAATATTATTAACCTTTCACTATCATGCATCTGAGTGCCCTGCATAAGTCTTTAGTATTTGATAATACCTGATTCCTGGGATTTCTTTTCCATTAATTTCCATAAAAACAAATTTGAAAATTGTCAAATTACCCAGTAAAATGACTTTATTTGGGGACTTTCCACTTTCAGGGTAATTTGCAAGGCTTTGTGTGGCAACATGACACCAATCCCATAAAAATTGTTACATCATGCAAGGAAATAAAACACCCCAATTAATGACCTTGAGCAATTCACAAATAAGTAGTGATTTGAATGATTTTTACAGGCATTAGGTCGTAAATTTTGTATTTTCATCTCCACTCAGTTATATTTATTTTTTACAGAAGTATTTCAAATTGAAAATGAAAAAAGATGTTTTTATTCATCTGTAATATTTCTTTCACCAAACACTTTCAATCCACAATATAGAGTTTCTGTATACCACCACAACTCTCTTTTGTAAATCCAATGCCTTTTTTCTTAAGGTTCCACAGACAATTGAAAAATACCTACAATAATATGAATGCCTTGAGTTCAATCCCAACCAGTCTTGAGTCATTACCCTGATTAGTACCAATTTGATCAATAATAATTATATTGTTACATTTGCAACACTATCCTTGTAAATTGACAGTGTTCCAATAGAAATTATCTATGCTACTGTTTGATTGAATTTAGACATAACTTTAATTTGGTTTGTTTTTTCTTTAATTAACATTCAACCTAAATGAATTTTGAATTCATTCCACTTAAATCTCAAAAACCTTAGTACAATCCACCCCATTTGCTCTGACAATAAGAGAGGCAACTTTGCTGCTTTGTCATAATTTCATATTGTATCATATCAATGCATTTTGGGAATATAAACATTTTTAATGACTTCATATACTGACAAAATGGATATTGTGAACAGGTTACTTTGAGAATCAAATTCATTCCATGCTGAAATGTGAACCTTAAGAATTGCTGCATAATTCCTTGTAGTGGTTGGAGTCATCCCAAACTATCTATAACTATCTTTCCTTTCTTGTTTCCAGTTATCAGAGTGAAAGACATTTTCCCTTCCTTTTAAGATCTTGATTTGTTTTTCTTGTACTTATGTTGGACTAGTCCATTATTTATTTCATTTTCTCCTGCTGTTCAATGATGGCATGTCTGATAAAAATTTGACTTGAATGTCATCTGCAAATAAGCACCAAAGATCACTCAAAGAATCATTAGTTGCATAAGACTTTTTAGCTACAATGCAAGTTACATGAATATCTTTGGAGGTAGTACTCCATTGTGTTGTTGGTCAATGTATCGCTTTTTCATCATTTCTAACGACACCTGGAAAATTTGTATCACTATAACTTATGATCAATTAGTACTAAGAAATAACCCATAGCCATTGTCTGTAAGATCCCTTTGTGGCATCACTTTTGATGATGCTGGCAATATGCTAAAATCTTACACCCAAATGGGAGAATTAAATACTCCAAAATGGTATGGATCAATCTTCATATGGTTGTTTTGTATTTAGTATTCTTTTATCAAAGATTAATAGCAAAATTCTTTGTGTGGGTCATGGATATATATCTGTTAATGTAGGATATTTAAGTGGAAATATCCTCAAGTTACTAGAATGATGTGTGTTGTTTTGGCACAGAATTAGATTTACCTTGATATGAAATAATCAAAAATGCTTCTAATACGCTTAATCATTTGGGGGGGGGAATATTATTATCTCAAATATTGTATTTAGAAACATTACAAGGTCACAAATTATGAAATTTATTAGAAAATGTTCATGTGTGTGGTATAATTATCATGGTGATGGAATGTGTGAAATTTGTCTAGATTTCCTTTGATTTTGGAATGACATGCTCATTTTGGAATCCAAGTTGCAACATTTCACAGAGTATTTCACTAGAAATGATTGGGTTTGCAATGTATTCACAATAAATTAAGGAGATAATTATTGCATGTGGATTGGAAAT
>JALLPE010000770.1:0-14760 GCA_036940025.1 Conticribra weissflogii | reverse complement strand
ATGAAATGAAAAGCGTATTTAGAATTGCTCTACATAGGAACCCTATTTAGTAATTTTCGGCGAATATGACCGGGAAAAGCTTAAAAGATTAAATACAATGAATTTCAACGCATAAGTACATCACCACATTAATGACATTTTTGTGTAAATTGATAGGTAGGCCGTTGAAACCACAAGACACAGAAATTCAAACTAATCTCGTGTGATGTACAACCGATAGATTTCACTCTTTCTCTTTCTCACTCTCTCTCTCCATCCTTCTTTCTTTCTCTTTCTCCAGCTGTCTTAAACTCTTTTTCTACTACTTTTACAAACACTTCTATTTTTAAATGATGGTTTATTTGATGGTATTGTACTATACCATATATTGTGACAATGATACAACTGTGTTGTATCGCCTATGTTGTGTCTCCAGCCAAAAATTGCACGCTGCCAAATTTTTTATTCTTGCAAGATGCACAAGAGAGCCAGGAATTGATCATGTTTATTGGTCCTCTTGCTGTTTGTTTCCATAATTTTTGAGTGTAGATAGTAAAATACAGTACAATACGACAACGTACCAGCAAGCGACGTTGATTTCTTAATAGAAAATGGCGGAAAAAATTTTATACTCCTTCATCTGGTTCCTCCTCCTCATCTTCATTGCGTGGCCCATAGCGTGGTTCTGTGCCTGGTGGTGGTGTGTTTTGATCGCCCTGGAAGGACTCTTCCCCTTCATCAAGGACGCCGCCGATTTCTTGGAGAAGATCATCACGTGGCCGAGGGTTGTGGGAAGTGCCGTCCTTAGAGGAGACAAACAATTCCCCTCACCATGGTAAATCGGAAGTCGACACGTCGTCAACGTCGCCGCAAGAAGATGCGTAAAATCAGGAAGAACGTGGAGAGAGAAATTGAGAAGGAGGAGAGGTGTGATGATTCGAAAAGCTTTTGGCTTCTTTGCCGCGCGAAGTTGGCGAGATACGTGACTATTACACCGAATTTCCTCGCGATTAAGGGTCATAAATCAAGGAAGAAGTCATCGGAGACAAAGGCGGATTTGATTCCTTTTAATGAATCAGCTTCATTCGATATGTTATGATGGACTTGTGCCGATTGTTGCTCTGTCCTTTTGCAACCTCATCAGTATCTGGAGGAACAATACCATCACAGTGCAAAGTGCAAACATGTGTGTATGTGTCAGTAAAGTAAAAAAGTGAATTTTGTTTACGCCAGCGGATCAATTTATAATGTCGAATCATGTTTTGTAATAGGCAGTTTTAAGTGTCTCGGTTTTTCACGGGCCGAGCTCTCGGTACATTGATTTGATGCACTGTCTGCTATTTTTTCCGACATTACACTCGCCCAAATTATTGATGTATTTCTTTGAAATGATTCGAAGGTGTAGTTAAGAGAGTAGAGTCCAAGACGGATACTGGGGTGATGAATGCCTCTTTACACAAATCAACTGCGATTCTGGAGCTACTCGTGGTTGAGTTCACAGGGCATCTGAAAGAAAAGAACATACTCTAGCCTAACGTCTAGTTGAAAAATTTACTAATCTCTGGAATATGCAAGAACTTCTATAATTCAACGATTAGATGCATATGTCACGCTTGCGCTAGCCCATATCAATCTCGAGCATATTTCAATCTGTAGTCAAGATCCGTCGGAATACTACTTAGAAAGACTCCCTTGACAAAGAAAAATTTCTGCCAATAAATTCTAACCCAAGCAATTGTGAGGCATACCTGCTTTAAGGAACTGTGGCAATCTTCATGGAAGCAAAATCTGTTGTCAACTCGTCGCATGCAGTTTCTCTGGTGACAACCACAACTTTATCACCCTCTTGCACCATGCCAAACTGCTTCGCATACTGAATGGCAACAGCAGGACGCTTCACTGACTGAACACCGGTCAACAGATCTCCAGTATGAATTGGGTGGACACCTCTGTGGAGCATGAGCTGCCTCGCGACTTTGGCATTTGGGCAGAATGCCAAAATGGGAATGTTTGGTCGGTAGGCTGAGACGAGTCGTGGCAAGTTACCTTGAGACGTCAACACGACAATGACAGAGGCATCGCGCTCCTCTGCAGCAATCACTGCTGCTTTGGCCAAGGCAGAATCAACACATTTCGAATCAGGGCTACCGTTACTAGCCCTATCAGCCTGACCACGAATGAACCTTTCTCGAGCTTCAAGGTTTATTTCAGGCATAGAGTGTTTCGTGAAATGCTCTGCGCCAGAAATAATTTCATTCATCATTTGTACCACCTGAACAGGATATTTTCCTTTCGCTGTTTCGCCAGAGAGCATCACACAGTCAGCACCATCGTATATTGCATTTGTGACATCAGCGACCTCAGCTCGTGTGGGACGAGGGTTCTTGGCCATGGATTCTAGCATTTGTGTGGCGACAATAACCTGTTTGTTTCCATTTCACATTTTGTTCAAATAAATGCAGGTGTATGGCAAGCGACGCAATGGCGTGAAATGAGAAAGTGTGTACAATCGATACAATTTGAGGTTCCGAAGACTGCAATATTTCTTACAGGCTTTCCAGCAGCGTTACATGCAGCGACCATTTCTTTCTGAGCATTCGTCACCTGCTGGATTGGAATTTCAACGCCCAGATCTCCACGAGCAACCTGCAAATTGAAATAAGATATGAGTCATAGTATATTGAAAAGCTGGCGCGATGATAACATTCAGTGAGCTCACCATGATTCCATCACTCTCATCCAAAATGTCATCGAAATGGTTCAAAGCAGAGACACTCTCAATCTTACTAATAACCAACGGCAATGGATGTCCTAAATTCCATTTTCCCTCCGCAGCCAATTCTTCGGCGCACTGAGCCATATACTTTTTGATTTCGCGGACTCCATCAGCATTTTGAATGAACGAAGCAGCGACGTAGTCAACATCCTTAGTCATTCCATATCTTATGTCGACCTTGTCTTTCTCACTCATGGCAGGAAGGTCTGTCTCAGCTCCAGGTAAGTTGACTCCAGCACGAGAACGGATTTCGCCAGAGTTATCAGCCACACAAACAACGTTCCCGTGGTGTTTCTCAGATTCCACTTCCTTCACCGTCAAGATAATTGCTCCATCGTCTAACAATACCTTCATTCCCGGCACCAAGCATTTGTTCAATTTGGGATAATCAATATATAGATGACTTGAAGTGCTTCCGTTATCCCGGATGTCATCAGTTGTGCACAGAGTCACAGTGCTCCCAGCTTCAATATGGACAGTTTCATGACCTGAGTGGTCCCCAGCCAACTTACCAGTGCGCAGTTCAGGTCCACGGGTGTCAAGAAGAATCGCGCGTACGTTTTTATGAATTGTGGATTCTCCCGTCGAGGTAATGGTGGTACCTTCTCCATGCTCCCCGAGGAAGATACTATGCCTGCCCTATTATGAAAATTGGTATAGATTTTTTAACGCAGGTAGAGGTGGAAGAATCCAATACACGTTATCAAAAACTTAAAACTCTCCAATAGTCATCTGCACTACCTTACCTTGCAAGCCTTCAAATTTGAAACGCGCAATTCTACCTCTTCCACCGTCGCGTGACTAAAGTTCAACCTCATAACCCTCATTCCACATCGGACAATATCCTGCAAAACAGGCAACTGTTCGCTGGTTGGCCCGATCGTTGCGACGATCTTGGATAATTGAGGGTTCCATTTTTGAGCGGCGTTGTAATCAAGATTTTGTTGGTAGGACATGAAATTGCGGGGATCAGGGAGGTCGAAGCTTGAACGACGGGTGGAAAATGATCGGGAAGTTGTCGACAGTGAAGCGGTTGCATATGATCCAAATGCATGGACTGCGATAGGGCTCGCAACTAGCTTGGCATTCGACCATGCTCGAGAACGGAGGGCGGTTGTTAGAAGCATGTCTATTACGGTGTTGGTTATTGAACGGTTATGAAAATGAGGCTTGTGCTGCCTATTTTATTCACTCTACTTGCCACTACTGTTATTACTTCGAACTAACTACCCCACATTACTACGAAGATAATATTTTATATTATAATACGACTTTCTCCGAGAGATTTTTTGGTGGCTGGAGATGCTCAAGCACGAAATGATACCATCAACACGACATGATATCATTATCATCTCCTTTGGCAAAAATCTTTTCTTCGTCGAAGCAATAAAGATATCATGATGAAGATATTTCCTTCGTACCTCGCAATGATTTTTTATCTAATTTTGGAATCGGTACTACAACAAAATGAAATGCGATACAACAATGCGAAAAAAAATACGGTCCCATCACTACTTTTATTCAAAGGCAGAAAATAATAGTACGCCGGGCGGACGAGAGCAGTATGGTACCTCTGTAGAACTGGTAATGAGTCAGTTTTTGCGAACCCCTGCTGGAAGAACGAAACTGATATGGTATAGTACCATACAGGCCAGCATATCGTACCCTCTACTCAACAAACCAATCTTTGACCTCACAGAGTTCGGAAATTTTATTTAGTTGATGTGGAGTTGCGTATCATCTTCTCCTCTCTCTACTTTTCAAGTTTTGTACAAAAAATCTTAAAAATCAATCAAGCTACCACACACCAATTTTACTGTATTATTACTTTTTTGGCATTTGTCTCGATTTTTGACAGAAAAAATGACACATCATCAATGTTTGGGCTAGTGGTGCTTGTCCTGCTGTGGACATGCATCACCCAAATTGTTTGTGTTTTGCTCTCATATGTGTTGGCATCCACAGGAGGCAGAGGGGGGAGGTTGAGGATTCATTCTGTGGGAGATTTTTTGGAAAAAATCACTGTTAAGGTGAGTACACAAGGGTTTCTTCAAAACTTGCCTCTGTCAGCATTTTGTGGCTTTTGTGAAAAAATGATCTAGTCAGCCCCAAATAAAAGTAGTGGTTCTATCCAAATCAAAGGCATTGAAAACAATGAGCTCATTTTTTAAAACACTTGAAAATTGGGCTACAGAGCTGTATATTTAGTTGTGCTATATTCAACTTGAGCATGCTATGGCATACTTGTCCTACAAGGCAATAGTTGTTAAACTAGCTAAAGGTTCATAAGAACCACCAAATGTGAAGATTTGGTTCTTGTCTGCTCTTAATGTTTGCAAGAACAATGAGGATAAATGGAAGAATCAAGGAACAGGAAACAAATGATAACACAGACTCTTTGTGATCATACTTTCATTTTATCAATCAAAACAATAATGATCAATAGAAGAATCACCCATATAAACAAGCCAAATAACAAAGGCATTGAAAGGGAGGGATAATGTCTTATATTTGGATAATTAAGTAAAGAGGGAAAAGAGAGGAATTGTGAGATTAGGAAGATTATAAGAGCAATGATGATTTCTGAGGTACTTCACAAAGCTGACATTGCATCATTGAACAATTTTATTCTCAAACTAACATACTTACAAAATCTCATTCATCACAGATAATCTCAACTATCCAGGAAACTTCACAGAAGACAAGATTGATCAACCATCAATCTCCCCATTTTTGAAACTGGATGGGAAATATTATTTGATGAAGGCTTTTGAGACTTAGTTTGACATGGTATTGTTGTAAATCTAATTAGATAAATCAAGGTGATTGATATAGTGCAAATATCTGATACAACAGCAAATTTGAGAGACCTTTTTTGACTGCCTGGACAAGAAGAGCCTCATCTAAGACTGAAATCCACATGCAATAAAGCTAGGAACTAGGAATCAACCAAATATTGACCAAAACCACAATATCCCTACTGGTGGTACCAAAATCTGACGACAGAGACCAATGGCATATCAGATGCTACTTATGGGGAAAATTTGCCATTGGTTTTCAAAAAACAAAGCAGTGCTCTGCCCAACTAATATTCTTTTTGCAACAACAGCAAAAATCTGTACAAGTTTGCTTAGTCATCATTGTATTATGTTAATAAAACTAGCAGTAAAACTGAACAACTTGACAATTATTAGTAAAAACACATAATTCAGTACAAGTAAATTTGATGAAAAATTAATTAATCTGAAATTGGTGGGTGAAAAAAATTACATGTTCGAGAATTTAAAAATCTCAAAATGTATATGAATACTATCAGACTTAGCTCCAATTTTAGCAATGTCTTTAAAAAATGCAATGATCTGAACTATTTTCTTCAAACCCTGCAGACCTAGTTTAAATTCACGCGGGATACAATAATACATATGATAAAAATCAACAATAAAAAACTATAGCATTGATGAATTCAAACAAATCATATTATTTTTTTTATTTACATTGTAATGTTGGAAAATAAAAATGACCAAATGACAAATTGACAAGATGAAAAACTTGCAAAACTTTATACAAGTCTTAAAGTATTAGAATTGTACAAAACTAACACTAATCAGTGAAGTAGCTTAAAGAGGATCATTTACAAAAAACTACTTTAGAGACCAGAGACCTGTATAAATTCACACCAAAATTGGTTAGACCAATCAAACACACATGTTGAACAAATGGTAGAAGAAATTGATATTGCAGAAATTTTTTAAAAACAATAAACTGAATTTTTTCTGACAAACTTTTAAAAAAGTCAACTCAGAAATGCATGGGGGGTTTGCTAATGCCAACAAATATTCTAACCACCAACCAACTGTGTGTTCTAAAAAACTTGGCTATTGTACTATCCAGAGTCAGAAGGCTTAAAACCTGTATAAAACCATTCTCGTGGACGAAGTCATGATGAAGTCGTCGAAATAAAATATTTGTGTATTCAAATGCGCACTAAGTTAGAGGCATAGTAGTATTATTAAACAATATTTGTACATTGAGTGGTATGAGGGATTAGGGATGAGGTATGAGGGATGAGGTAGATATTGTAGCAGATTTCTAGGTACCACCTATCATGTGGCAGGTGTAATATAATATATATTGAAGAGGTGTTCGAGTTTGTGAGGTCATATTGTGTTTGATATTGTAACATACAATAATCAGTGGCAATAACTCAAGAATGTAGCATGTGTAGAGTAAATACGTAGTCCTGTGCCCCCTTTATGTTTATCAGGATGTGTAATATAAAATCTACCAAGTAAAATACTGTGCAGGGAATAAAACGATAGGTATTGTAGCACCGTGACACACATGCAACAACAGCCGAGTTGATTGTATGCTTCCACGAACATTTTCAACAGCACAAGGACGCCGCAAGGGTGCCAATGCTGGGCGAATGCTGTGCTGTCTTGCACCCTCGAACCATAATAGTGAAGAGAAGTTGTGAATTCAAGGTCCACCCTCCAGCAGCCTTAAACTCCCAATCTTGAATTGGTGATTCCGATACAGGTCTCCGTCTTCGAAGTGACCCTAATAGCTATCGCGAAGAAACGGAATCCATGCTCGACGAAGGCTGCAACGAACTTGTTGCACATATCGTGCCACAGCCGACAATGACGCCGTCCTCACCAGACTGCCCCCGTCCTATACTAACGATGCCGACGAATATTAGTCGCCCGCCTCTTGATGATTGCAGAGAGGAAGACCGTGGCGCCAGTTTCATCGATTTTCCGACATTGTCGTTGAATCTGCGGGATTCATTCGAGCCTCCGTCCCTTGACAATGACGGCTCCGGAAGGATGCTGAAACCCGTACCCCTGAGACCGTCGGCGATCCGTCCGTCACAATGGAATCGGGGTTTTGGATCTGACGGCCGGGGCCCCGAGGATCGAATGCTTGGATTGTCATTGGAATGCGAGACGCCTTCAATTTTCGATGATGGTTTTCTCGACGACGAGGGTTCTCAAAAAATGCATGTCCCCAATTTACGCTTGAGACCGACGCGGTCGTGGAGAAGTGAAAGGGAGATAGAAACTCCATCGCCGCTGGCCCGAAGGGGTGCGGAGGAGCGTGCTTACTTGCAAAGTCAGCTCAAAGCCGAGTCTTTGCGCCGAAAAAAACAGGAGCAACACAATCGTGAGCGGAGGAGACGTGCGAGTTTGCAGTCAAATGAGAATACTGTTCCATGTGATGAAGTTATCGACTCTATGATCGACAACTCTATCCTCGCTTTCCCGAAGGAAGCGGTCGCGCCAAACGAGGGAGGGAAAAGTGCTGTGAAGGCGAACACGTCTCGTGCTTTCAGGGATCTTGCGGGGTCGCCACCGGCTGTTTTGAAGGACACATTTCGTCGTAGTGTCAGTGCAGTACTTGCTGATTCAGGGATGAATGATGGAGACGATTTCGTTTTGTTCTTTCCGGATGGAGCTCCTTTTTTGGACGACGACTGCGAAGACGCTGCTGGGAGAGATGTCAGCGCTTTGGGCAAGGATATTTTTGGCCAAAGAAGTTTTGATGAAACATGCAGCTTGAGTACTGATGACAAGAATGAAGATGATTCGCTGAGGGCCTCGCATCTGCCGTCTACCAACTCATCTCCGACAACGTCGCCTCATCCGTTTACTGCGATTGGCGAAGGAAGGGGTCTCTCTAGTCTCGCCTCTAGCAAGAGCAACAAGAAGGTTATGCTTCGTCCCAAAATGGCGCTACTTCCTGATGACGGTCAAGGCTCTGTCACGATGGAGTTGAAGAATGAAGAAGTCCTTCACGATATCAACGATATCAAAGCGCCAGTTGAAGATGAAGTTTTTCATTGCTTGTCTAGCAGTCTAGATGAAAACAAATGTACTCCACTCTCTGGGTCGTCGTTTGTCACTAATCTACGAGCTCATGCTGGTGGTCTTTCGAAGAAGAGCTTCGCCTTGACTGCATCCGAATCTTTCCAGCAGCTGTCTCTTGGAGAGATTGTTGAAAACTCAGGATTCCACGAGAATAATCATGACAATCTTCCTCTTTATGATTTTTCTGCATCAGAATGCAAGTTGCTTCCACATTCCAAATCCTCCGTCACGAATGTGCGAGCTGAGAGCGCAAGTCAGTATCCCCATGGTAGTGGAGTTAGCCTCAATATGAAGCCAACAAATTTTGAATCCAATTTTCATACACCTGATTATTCCAAAGAATCGTCAAGCTTTCAGCGCAAGGCGTTCGGACCCAAGTTACTTGGCCGCGGATCAGGAAGTTTGATGTCGACACTACCAGAACAATACCTCCCTCGTTTTCCAAACTCCAGGCCTTTTTATGGTTCTTTTGATGCGAAAGTAAACACGATGAACCCGCCGTTGCACCAAAATGTCAAATCTAATAATTATCTTGAAGAATCTGAACTTGAAGATGGCATAGAGCGAGCTATTTTCGATGGCCAATTCATCAGTTGTCAATCCCCTACAATATCATCTACTCCCAATAATTCCACGTCATCTATCCCTCCTGAGACTATGAAAACACCCTGTTGATCAATTTGCCAGTGGTATCTTCTTTGCTATTCCTTTTCAAATCATGTCATGTAGTTGAATTCACGTCCTCCAAGTTTCATATGTCAATATGGAAATCTTGTTTATATTTGCACATCTTCGTTGTAGTTTGGAATCACATACATCGTAAAATTTGATCTATTTTTTATTCCTTGTTAATATGTGCAACTATGTTTTAATTTGTTATCTCCTATAGTAATCTCTGATCTATTTTTTTTTCTCCTCCGAAAAATCAACTACAAGAAGTGTCATAGGGTAAACTAAAGAACCTACGTCACATAAGCCTTGTCGAATAATGTTTCCCAATGCCTTCGATCACTTCCTTTTCCGTCGAACTAATTCCGCCAGCATAAAACCGATCCAGTTCGCAATGACAAGTGTCTGTATGACAAATAATTTATCACCTTCCATTCGTAACATTCATGAAACTCGAAGTAGATGATTATTGTATGCACAGCGGTCATAACAATTGCTGACTTGCTTGCTTAATTAACGAGTTGATTACAGCAACGCAGCAGAATTGATTACTCAGTGTTACCCAGAGGCGATTTTGGCTAAATGCACAAAATCGACAATCTTAAAGTTTTCATTTGATTCTTTCAGAATTGCATCTGTCCCATCAATGCAGACGAGCTCTCCTTCCACGCCTACATCTGCACCACCTGTCACAAGAACCATGTCATGCTCCTGAGGAGGAACCATGGATACCTCTCCATGACGAACAGTAAGTGTTGACTTATCTTCCAATTCAACCACTGCAGTGCTCCCGCTGATATCTTTGATAACCCCATGTTTATCGTTCTGTTTCAATTGGACACAGACACGCTCCATGAACCAAACTGCAGCTTCTTCCCCAGTTCCTTCAATCGTGCCCATCGCTCCGGCATCGTGGTGCAAATGATCATAAGTATCAGGTTCTTGCTTAAATGGAGTATCAGATTCACCGCCACCTGGTGTCCAAGTGTTGTCGTTCTTTTCACTTGAAGAACCCCATGATGAAGCTGCAAGAGAAGAATTCCATTTGTGTTGAGTTCCAAACTATGTACAACATGAGATATAGGGCGAATTATGTGAAAGAACGCACCTCCGTTGTTTTCTCTAGCAGAGTCACCGAAGGGATGATCCTGTTCAAAGGTAGATTTCCCATTCGACGAGCCCCAGCCATCATCGTCTTCGACTTTATCCCCCCCTTCGTTTTCTCTATCAAGCGATCCACCAGGCCTCCAAATGTTGTCGTCGCTCGGGGTCGATCCACTGAGACCAAATCAGCAAAATCACAGCAAGTTTGAGAGAGCATGTCGCTTAGAGGAGTAAAGGTTCAGCAAAAAAGTATACAAAGATTCGCACCCATAACCATCATGCATAGGTGTGGCGCCACCATGCATGGGCGTCGCACCGCCATGCATCGGTGTAGCTCCTCCGTGCATTGGGGTCATGCCACCGACAAACGCAGGCGTAGAGACACCTGAAATTCCGTTGCTATCGTCGCCATTATCCGTAGCTCCAAACTTATCTCCAATAACGTGTACGCGTTCCTTCACCACCATAACCTTCTTTAAACGGGAATGCAATTCCACTTGCACGTGTGTGGCTGTGGTATGGGATACAGTTCCAAGGTATCCTTTCCACTGACCAGCCTGAATTCGAACTGTTTTGCCCATGAGGCTGTCGTCTCTCTCCCCTTGCAATAAATTAAGAATGACCACATGTGGCATTGTAATAACACAGGAGGAAATTGCATGGTAGAGGACAATTAATTCACTTACCTCGCATCGGTCCGTCTCGGCCACTCTGGGACCTCGGTGTGCTGAAAGGGCTATCTCCAGGAGCCCCAGAAGCGCCAGCATTTCTACTCGACTTCGATCCCCCAGTGAGAACGCAACTACGACTGCGAACTACGAAGATTCCAGAGTGCTCAGACCTGAACTGTGAATACAGAAAGAGCTGAGCACGACTCATCCGTTTGATAGTTGCAACCTTCCCTTTGTGAGGACCCTCAACAATTGTCACGGAGTCTCCACACCGGATTTGATTTGCTTGCACGTCTAGGGCAACAGCACGGTTCGAAGCACCATTGCGTTTACCACGCAACTCCTCAGGCCGTGCTTCACGTGCAATGCCGTGGTTGTTGATTACGGTGAATTCCTCGCGTCCAACGCGAACAATGACTCCTACTTCATTTGCAGAACCACCGCCACTTAGCACGACAAGGTCATGAAGCTCGTAGCCTGCCAATTTGTCTTGACCGGATGCAATTTCTGCTGATTCCTGCAGCTGAGACGTCCTCACTGACACAAGACAATGGAAACGAAAATTACTTCAAACGAAAATGAATTCACATGGGTTGAGAATGCAAGGGACTAGAGAAAATGACTCACCCGAAATCTCCTTGTGCGTCATGTCAGTCAAAACAACAGCAGTACAATCAAAATCAGATTCTTCGTCCCCTTCAATAGACTCTACTGCAACAACCACACCAGTTTCATTTGCATAACGCCCGTCTATCACTTTGACATGTGCACCAACAGCGATGTGTTTGCGAATTTGTGACATCAAAAACTCAACCTCGTCCATTCCTCCAAGATCGGCTAATGCAGCATCGTTGTTGGGACGAACTTTTACCGTTGTTCCGTCCAAGCTTAAAATTTTACCTTGCATTCCGACTAAATCTCCCTCGATAACCTCAATTGTGTCACCAATCATCAATCCCCTATCATTTGACCCGGAAGAAGCAAGGCCAGTTTTGCCCTGTAATTCGCTCAGTTCACTCAGAAGAGACCCAGCCATTTTTGATCCTTCGTTTTCTTCATCGTCGTTGCCATCATCATATCCACTACCTTCTCCGGATTTGGATTTTCGTCGGAACCTTTGCAATTCATCCAATGTAGGAGGGTCTTCGGCGGTGCATGGCTTTACAACGGTGCCAATTGTCACTTCCTTCAATAAATAGCCATCATGATAATAGTTCCCATCAAAATAATCGCACATGACATCGTTCAAACCAGGAAAACGCTGCCTCAGCCCGTGTTTTCCCATTGCTGCAATTTCTTGCGAATTGAAGAATTTTTGGGGAGGACGAACGGTGCGTCGTCGAATTTTGGCTTCTTCCGGAGGAAGATCGGAAAGCGTGAGGTCAATACGAGGCACGCATTGGATGACACACTTCAACCCCGAATCTCGCACATGTTTGACAAGCGCAAGGTCTCCTTTAAAATGACCTCGAGTCATACGGACCCAATCATTCTTCTTCACTATTGTAAGGTTGGTTGGGGGACGATATGGGATGAGATGATTGAGGCGTTACAGCCTGTACAACAAATGATTCAGACTCACCTGGAACCTTTTTCGGGACAACTGTCATAACGGTCGTCATATCCGATAGTGGGACCAACCGCATCGAGTACTGCATCAAGCCACGAACCCCTTGCACTGCTTCCACAACAGCAGGCTCACTGTAACTCTCGACGTATATCTTTCCTTTTGTTTGAGCTGCCACCACACTAGTAATCCCCAACGGCCTACCACGTTTAGCATGAGCAACACATTTATTCATGATTTGAAAAACAAGGTCCTGCTCTTTTCCGGTTGGACAGTTGAACATCCACAAATTTGGATCCGATACTGACGGTACCAAAGACTGCTGAGCAACAGCCGTAAATGCAGGAGCATCAACAATCTCGTCATCCTCTTCGTCGTCTCTCCCTATCCCTCTATCATCTCTACCACCCACACCCCCTCGTCTGCCGACATCCAACCTTTCTCTGTGAACAATCCTTCTTTCCATCCTGTGCCTCTCCTCCAATTCTCTTGCAATACGAGCAGCATTACTGTAATCATCATCTTCCCTGCCATCAAGCCCGCCCAAACCTCCCAGCCACCCCCCGGCGCGCTGTCTACGACGATCTTGTTGAGCAATAATTGCTTCGGCCTCTTCATCTCGGTACTCTTTCCGGATATCTTCCTCTGTGTAGTGCTTGCGAACCACATCATCTGGATCTTTGTGAGTTCCATACGGTAGGTCATCATCCTCGTCGTCGTCGTCACTAGCCTCAGCTTCTTCATCAAAGAAGCTAATTTTGGAGCGTTTCTTCTTCTTGCCTTTGCCGCCATTTTCCTTTTTCGAGTTTTTACTGGAAGTTTTAGCATCCTCCTCGTCCTCGGCACTCTCGTCGTCGTCGCTATCACCACGAGATCGCTTGGACGCTTTCTTGGCATCTCCATCTTCTTCTGCGTCATCTTCATCATCGTCGTCGTCGTCATCATCTTCGTCGTCATCATCCTCCGAAGATAAATTGGCAGAGTCCTTCGCGGGAGCACTCTCTCCTCCTGACGTTGCCGCCGGTGCCGTCTTGACCGGTGCTTTCTTCTCCGTCTCTTCCTCGTCGTCGTCGCTGTCGTCGTCGTCTGAAGAGTCCGAGGAAGAATCATCAAACAAGTGCTTGTCTTCGTCATCATTGCTGTCATCGTCGCCTCGTGGACGGAACATTTTGCCGCGCATCATCTTCCCCCCCATCATTTTTCCTCCACTGTTTTTTTTAGAATTATTTGATGGTTGGATCGCACATTTTGATCATTTATACAGACGTACGGTTTCGATAGATATTGTGTAAGAAGGCAAAAGAATAGAGTAGTAGTCATGTTAGATCATTTTCTGGACGGCAGGGTGCAATAAATCTCATGGCAATAAGGAAATCACTAACAGGAGAAGCAAACCGCAGCCAATTATCATGCAAAATCAAATTGGTTCACTTACCCTGCGAAACCCATGATTGCAGTGTTTGAGGTATTGGACAGTAGGTGTTAAAAGTGTCAAGAATTATTGCACAACAACCACGGCTAATTCGGAGTATTTCAATTGACACTGGAGTAGCGGAAAAGGCCGTCCACCTGTTCTATCTCTCTACAGACAGAGGAAAGTTGTCTTATGAAAATCCGGTAATGCAAGAGGAATAATCCGATTCGCTTGCAATAATTATTCTCACTCCAAACAGGTATGTTCCTAGCTCAAAGTAGACAGGAGCGACAACAGATCATTGTCTGTGTTTTTCATCACAAGAGATGTGTGGCGTGAGGAAGAGGTCCACATGCCCCGGTTCCAGACATTTTCATTTAAAAATATTATTTTTTGTCCTGTCCGCCCTCCAGGATTCCACTCTACCTAGAAGACTCTAGACAGTAGACTCAAGGTACTAGAGATTTTTTTACTCACAGCAAGCGTCCTCTCGATGTTAGACTTGAGAGGTCGCAGAAGACAGCTTGTTCAGCAGCATTGGCAGGAATGAAGGAAGTGCAAGATACCATTTACAAAGGATTCACGACATAGGCTTGCCTCCCTCGCCAATCCTCCATTGCTCCCTACAACCCAGCCAGCAGACCCTCGGAAGACCACATCGTGTAGCACCTTAAGTGAATGGGAAGCAGATCATCAGAAGCAGACAACTC
>JALLPE010000769.1:0-14771 GCA_036940025.1 Conticribra weissflogii | reverse complement strand
AATTGGAACACTGTCAATTGACGACAACAGAGTATTAAATGTAATCACAAGATTGATTTTTTTAAATTCAAACAGAGTATGTTGATGAATCATGACTTGGTGCGGATTGTAATTTTGTCTGATGGGGTTTAGGATTTGAATTATTGAGTTATGTTTTAATTATCTGTGGTGTGACAAGTAAATGCACAATGTTTTAAAACACAAAGTGTATCTGATGGATTGTCACACTAACTTTGCATTTAAAATAAGCATACACTTTATTATTGTGTCTCTTTAATTTGATTTTGACTGTATGGTGATATAATGATTACTATTATTATCAGTGATAATGACATTATCATTATAACTGCCAAAAGGAAATTCAAACAGCTCTACTTGGTGCATGAACACACTGAGTGATGACAAAATTACAAAAATGAGATCCGATTACTTCAAATTGAATGTGTGAATCACTACCAAATAGTGAATTGTTTTAGGGTATTGATTTGGACAATTTATTACCTTATGCAGTGATATAGCATTTTTGGATAAAAGTAATATTGAAAATACAAAGAAATAGAGTGAAACCTCATTTCTAGTGCAAAGGGATATCAATTCTATTGATAATGACTATTATTATAACTTTTCCTTTTAATATCTTCTAACTTCAGGATCAGTCATCAATGCAGTAGTTTGAATATTGGCCTGTGTAACTTTGTTAACATTTTTTCATTATCATACAGCAACCAAATTAAAAATATCTCAATGAGATTTTTTATCCCAAGAAAATCCTATCTCCTCCAAAATCTCTCACCATGTCCTCAAACATCCACTGAAAGTTTGAGCCCAATGAAGTGATAAAAGCCTGGGGTAAATTTCATACCTGACTCCTCCTCCCATGACACAAAAGGCATTCCACTACATACATGGCAAAATGAAGTAACAGGTCCCACAAGAAGCATCTTCACTACCTACAAAAGTGTGGAAATCCTACATCCAAAGATGATTACTCATGAGAACCTGGTACTTGATGAGACAAGTCTCAAGAAAGAGTACAATACTTTACTTGTTGACTTTATTTTGTCATTAGAAAAAGAGTACCAGATGAACAAATTAATTTTACTACAGAAAAAGGATGTAATGCGCATTAGTACACCAGCATAATACTGACAAGCAAAAGCTCCTTGATAAAACAGGATTATGATGCTTTTCAACTGCATGCTCAATCCTATTGTATTTTATGTGTGGGCACATATAATGAACTAATGCATACTTATGAAATAGATCATGTCAAACACAAGTACAAATGACAAGGAACACCACTACTCCAATGAAGGCCTCAAGTCATATCACAACAGGCACATTTTCAATAATCATTCAAGACAATGGCTGATTTATTTGCCATGTGTTTCATTCTACACAAATCTTGAGGACCAAGTGTGAATATTATGGACACAAGTCTATGCAAAATCAACCTGTAACTCAAGAATTTATCTCAAAAATTGGGCACAAACATTCCAAGCCTTTCAACAAAGAAATTCTAGGTCCAGTGCTAATAAGTACAATGCCTTTTGAATAGCAAATTCAGTTCAAAACCACCATTGACAAGTCTGCTTGTTACACTGGAGATCTCAACTCCATCATCAACATGATGGAATCCATTAAGGACATATTACAGCTAATATTAAAGCAGTGAAGCCTGAATTGAAGCCTAAGTATCCTTGGAAACCTCCAAGAAGAGAGATTACTGAAGGAAATTCTGCTGACCATAAATACTGTAAATATTTTAAAGATCACTGTATTTGCATCAAGCTCAACAAAGTAAAATAGAAATGGGACTCCAGTGAAGTTTTTACCAAAACATATCACAGCTCATACTAAAGTGCTGAAGCGTGAAGAGAAGCCTAAGCACCCTTGGAAACCTCTAAGAAGAGAGAGTACTGAAGGAAACTCTGCTGACCATAAATATTGTATATACATTTTAAAGATCACTGTATTTGCAACTTCTGCATGAATGAAACTAAGCTCAACAACGTAAAAGTCAAATGGGACTCCAGTGAAGTTTATACCAAACCCAAGGCTGAAGTGACCCACTACAACTAGCTGAGCAGGAGAAGAAACTTGTCAAATTGGCACCAAAGAAGCATGAGTGCTATAATACCAACTCAAAATAATCTGAATGAATCATTAGGTTGGGGAACATAGCTTGAGTCCAATGAAATAAAATGTGAAGTCAATGGTGTTATGGTATTGATAAAAATCCACTGAATCTGGACTGGTCAAATTTCTCCAACTCTGTAAGTGATACTATAGGCATGCCTGCACATTACTACAGGAGAAAAATAATACATTATTTATCACATGGTCCATGAATCTGTGGCAATATGAGAGTCCCTGACTACTCAAATTGATGAGAACAAAATCCTCTGAGCCTGTTTTGATGAAGATCATGTGTGACACAAAGAAAATGTATTTATTAGGCATTATTATGACTTATTTCATGCAAAGAATGTGGTAGCCAAGTTAGACAATTGGTATGATCAAGATCATGTAGAATCCTGGCAAACTTGAGGATACTAGATGTAAGACATAGCAAATGGTCATGTGTAAGAGAAAGTAATTTTTGCAAGATAGGCAGATGGTATGTGTATGAACCAGGATAGAAGCAAGGGTAGATTGCTCTGAGGAATGTGTCAACACCAGAACAAAAAATAAAAGAAAAATGTTTCAAGTAAGTGCACATCAAGTGTTACAAAAGGTGGGCACCGAAGCATCAGGCAACACCTCGAATAGAATAATCATGTACCATATTATGCTAGTGTATCGCACTTTTGAGGATCACTTGTGCCATGGCCAGCACTGCCACAAGGCAATTGTCTCCCCTTTTATTTTATCTTGAGAAACTGAGTGTGGGCGCCAATATTGCTCTGCATCGAATGAGGCAATACCCACTACGAAACTATGGTGTCGTATCACAATATTGTTATCTCCCGAATATGAGGAATTGATCCATTATATCTTGTTAAAAAGATTTCTATGAAGTATTGCAGAATTAAAAGGTACACATATAAGGGGCGATTATTTTCCTGTTTGAATTTTGAATCATTGGTAAAATCAGGGCAGTGTAAAAGAATTTTTATCCGACCAAAAGGGATGCTGCAAAACAACCCAATTCGTTGCTGGTCTGTCTTCTTTTGTGGGTGCAAGACAACTGACAATCAATTCCACTCCACTTGAACCGATGCCAGCCTCTAACAGCTCATTTGATATAATGTCAAGACAATCGGTACTCCATCTTGAAACGAATTTTGCAGACGTTGTTTCGTCTACGTGATCCAAGAATATTGAAAATAAGGATTCTCCGACAATCACTTCGTAGAGAAGCTTTCCAAAAGCCCAAACATCGACAGTTGGTTCTGCTCTCAGCATCATTCTCAACGGCGTATCTTCGTTTTCGATAGAACCGGTAACCCGTGGTGATGGTCGGATAAATGCCTCCGGAGGAGAATGTAAGCCCAGCCGATCCAACCTTAAATTTTCTCCGATCGCAACAGATCCAATAATTCCAGTGATCTTCCATGTTTCGAGAAATTTTCCAACATGGAGTGAATCAACGCAACCATGCACTATTCCATTTTCGTGAAGGTGACTCAAAGCCTTGCAAACCTGACGCATTACAGATTTGACTTTTCCATAATAACGGGCCAAAAGGTCAGTATTGTTTCTGTATTCATGATTTCTGGGCATTCCTCCAACAACTTGTGCTAGAGTCATTTTGGCCTTTTCGATTGAAACACAGTATTTGAGAGGAACTCCATGAGGAGCGTTGTCATCCAATTCTGTAACGTTGAAATGATCTAACTCCTCCACAAAAGCACTATCTATGGAAGAACGCAGCAAATGTTTATGATCATCCTCGTAGTCCATAATGTCAACGTAACATAAAAGAGTCACTTTCTTGCCTCGGTCAGGCAACGCATAATAATCCAATGCATCAAATTCTTTGGTGTGGTTTGATTTCTTTCTTGAGCTCTTCTCGCCTCCTACGAATTCAAAGCGTCCCATGAATCGAAGGCTTTTTCTTAACTCCAATTGACATAGTGGTGTCGCGCTTGCAACAGCCGTCCTATTGCCGGATTTTGTCAAACATAGAGCCATTTTCTGCGGGTGAGAACAAAGAGACAGTATCTCTTTCACAATGTTGACATATTTGTCGTTGGATTCGCAAAGAAGAAACCACCAGCTCCTTCCATACCCACTTCTCATTATAGCTTCCTCTTTTGTTCCGAGATCAATTGGCAAATCAATGATTGCAATGGCAAGGAGGATTTCGTTTTGCAATGAATTTTTACTCGCGAGTTGAATGGGTAGATTGCCACATCCATCGGCGACAGAAGCTGAAGAGGGAGCTGATTTCAGAATCGAGAGTATGACGGCAGCATCGCAAAATGTACTGTCAAGAGCAAGATGGAGTGCATTCTGTGATGCTGAATTCTTGTCCAAGGCTGCAGAATTTGCAGTGTCCACATTTAGCAAGGCTTCGATTACTTGCCAGCCTGCTGATGACTTAATTGCGCGAGTGAGCGGGGTCTCACCTTTGCTGTTTTTGGTGGTGCAAAAACAAGAGCTGGGCGGCACATCGCCCCTATTAGAAAAATCGGTTGTTAGTTCAGTTGTTGAAGTTAATGCTGATGCGTCGTCATCAAGAACTTTAGGTTTTTTCGCATTTCCAAAATTTTCTTTTAAAACAATTGGAGAGTTGCGTGCCACTTCGATGCAAGCTGATGTCAATTGATAAATGATTTCGACTCCAATATCACCTCTCAATGTCCCAGCAACTATGTGAAGAGGGGTGTTGCCATCATTATCTTTTACGTAAACTGACTCAGGGAACATTTCCAAAATCAGACGCACAGCTTCTTCGCCTGCTGAGAATAGAGCACACGACATAACTGACAGGTGAAGGGGCAACAGCCCATCGTGGTTCTGCACTGAAGCGGCCCCTGGAAATCGATGTTTAAGCTCTTTAATCATTGCAATATTACTCGAAGCCGCAGCCATGTGGAGTGGCAAGTTCCCCTCGTTGTCCAGTTTATGTACAACTGATGGAAAATGGTCAATCATATCTCGCACCAAGTCATTCGAGACTGGGATAGGATTATTTCCCACACCATCTCCATCCTCGCCATCATTCTGTTCACCTCCATGGAGTGCCAGCGAATGGACCAAGTACTGCTCTGTTCGCACGTCCGTCATTTCCATCAGCCATGGATTAGCATTGATCAAGTATGAAAGTTGATCCCAGTTTCTTTGTTCAATTGAATGCAATGCTTGCTTAAACCTACGTGTGATGAGTGATGGAGATAAGAGTAAAGACTCTACTTTCGCCATTCGTTGTTCCTCACCAAAACCAGTTATATCACTTTCAGTGCCGTCTGTGTCAATGATTGATGGATCTAATCGCAAGCGCTGTGTCGCCAAAGACGCCCTAACTAAGTCAGCGATATTGAGTTGGGGTAACATCTCATGGTATTCCATTGAAGTTCTTTCGGAATCATGTCGAGTCCAGTCATTAGTTTGATCCTGACTCAATTCATTGGGCGGGTCATCGTTGATCAAATTGTCTTTTTTACACTGATTGTGATTCTCTGGCGGTTCCGGTCTAATTGTGGATTGTTGAGAGTGTTCTACGGCATGTTCAATCTTCTTGGTTGCACCATCCGTATTAAAGTTGGAAACTTCTAGTTTCTCAAAAGACTCACAGTGGCGATGGATCGGTGTCGTAGCCTCGACCGGCACCTCAAAGATAGACTCATTACTTGTGTGGTTTCGAAAAGGATCAGCTAAGTTTGAATTAATATTGCAGTTGTTGCGTGTGGTTTGGTTTCCATTGTTTCCCGACCCGGGTTTGTCCTTGCCGTTAGCCGTCGGGAAATTCTTTGGTGAAGCGATTTTTTCAATCGACTGAGATTTGTTACTTTGAATTCCAGAGTAAAGCAGCCGAAGAGTACTTGCTCTCACCACTGGACTGGTGTCAATATTGTTTGCAACCTTTATCGTGACCGAATTGCCGGGCGAATCTATCGTATTTTCGGAATCCCGTGATGAATGAGTGCGCAATTGTGAACCAGGATTCATGGTCGTACTAACTTTTATCATCAGTTTTGGTTGCTGATTTGAGAACGCGTTACAGTTGCCCTTTTTGATCATTTTACCTTTCATAGCAAGAATGTCCCTGGCTGACTTCTTTCTGAAGCCGCTTTTGGCGTCGACCTCGCCACTGATTGAATCTGATAACAAAACAGAACGCTCCGATTTACTTGTGTGGGTGGGACTCTTGAGAAGAGTTTTTTGGATTCCGATATCGTTCGCTTCCAAAGAGTTAGTTGTGGTATTTCCCAGTGGAGGATGCCCGAGAAACTTTTTTGGGTCGATTGGAGGTTGTTTGGAAGTTTTATCCATCTGAGACCTGCTAGCTAGAATGGCTTTTCGGTTCTGCGTTAAATCGAACTTTTCTGTGTTCTCACTTGAGTGTATTTTTGATTCAATGTCACAGAGCTTCTTCTGACATGGACTTAGGAACACATTTCGATAACTCGTGTGACTTTTCTCCTTGCTCCGTCCTCTAGAAATGTATGCTGTTACTTTTTCAACGCAAAGTGCCCCATCACCTTCATCGCGGACAATTTTGTCATGAATCAAACCTAGCCCTGACTCCACACGTGCATTCCGAGGTATTGGCCTCGGAACATGAACTAACCACGAAGCTCCTCGGTCGCATAATTCAAATCGAGAAATACCATTCTTTGCGTTGTAACAATCGGGAGAAGTTTTCATTTGTTTCAAAGACACTGTTGGCGTTCGTTGCAAATCATCGTATGAACGACCATCGATACTGACCGCTGACAAAACATTGGGATCTCGAGTCCAACGTTTACCCCCTGAATTCATCCATTCGGTAGACACGGTAAACTCATCATCAACATCGTTATTGGCATCGGACGCCAGCATAATTGCGCGATATGCTTGCTCAAATCGACGGATGCGTTCTTCGTCTTCGGTGCTGATGAAGGAATAAGACGATATTTGACTGGAACAGGGCGATCTACGCCTACGGATCGAAGAAGAAGATTTGCTGTCTGTTTCTCCGGTTCTTGCTGTAAATAGCCCAGATATTTCGTCTTCCAACGTTCTAGTTCTTGGGACATTTCTCTCTCTACCCTTGGTATTTTTTTCTATTGACTCAAGATCTGGTGTGGTTTCGAAGACGACTTTGTGCTTGATCTTTTTCTTGCGTCCTTTTCTGTGAGGGGTTTGGCAGACAGCTGACATAGATGGATCACAACAATGTGATAGGTATGGCTGATTTTGTTGCATACAGTCCGGTTCGGTTGTGCCTGCACATTCCAGTTTTCTAACCCAAGGGTTGTTTTTCTTCCTTTCCTCGTATGCACGAGCGGAAACCCTCAAAAGTGCTCTTCGTCCTTTTGATATTGCAACTTTCTTCTTTTTTACTTTGTTGCCTTTATAAAGTTCTGGTGAATCATTCGGTTCAGAGTTTCCATTTTTTGCTCCTCGAGTTGCAGACGACGGTGACGACGAAGCTGACCCCAATTTCGCCGCAAGATGAGGAAATCTTTTTTGCGACACATGCCGCCGAACCCATTGGCCAGTTCTAGGATCTCTCCGCGTTCCCACGTAAGCAGAGCTGTTGGTGGACCTCGACATTGAAGGCGTTTGTGCTGGAGATCGGCAATTTTTCAGATCATATGCTTCACTTTTTGACGCAATCGTTGGAGATCCCCCCCAGGCGACATAATTGCAGTCATTTTCGTCGTCTAAATCCACCACTGTTGAGTCTCCGTCACTAGAGTGGGCTCCCTCGACATCAGACACATGAGCGGGATGTTGCATTAATCTATCTACCAAAGCTTTAGTTTCTTTCACTCTGGTAACTCGATTTAGATGCGCCCATCGCAATTGGGCTTCTGTAGGGCGATATGTGGAGCTGGGTTCGGCGTTTATTGATGCGTGGTATTTATTGATGAGGGATCTGGTAGGGTTTGTTGCTTCGGGCGGGGGCGAAGGTTGCCGTCGTCGCCCAGATGACAAAGTCGAATTGGGACAATTTAATACATTTTTGCAGTCGGTCATTGTTTGTGAGATTTTTTCCAGGAAATTTGCCAACACGGAATCGCACCAAGCCGTATCTGTTTCCGTGAGGATTGTGGTGTGGTGGCGTCGACGGTTGCAGCGGTGGATTATTGAAAGGGGGGAAACAACATTTTTTGCGCAGAATAAAAAATTATGGTGTTATACTTTTTGTGATAAAAAATTTGGCTTTTTTATAATATTATATCATCAACTATTATCTGTGGTCTCTCACTAAAAAAAAAGCGTCATCTTGTCGACATGTTTTATGGTTAAGCAACCGCTATAAAAAACAGCAACGAAAACTCCAGTAATATAATGAAATGATGCTAGTCTGAAGAAGAAAAAGAATGCATGGAAACGACCAATCTTATCCCTATTCCACCTAGTTCTGCAACCTTAAGTCATAAAATGGGCTTGGCAAGATCGCAGCGACAAACCTGTTTTCGTAACATGCAGCCTTCTCGTGTGTTTGATGTCAAATCATGGTGTTAGGTCTATTTATTTGGAAAAATTCAATAAAAAATATTCCAAATATTCCTATTAATGATTTACAAGGTGAAATAAATTCAGTAACAATACATAATATACGAGTGTTACGAAGATTACACGTAGTCTGGAAACTCTTCCCTCAAATGATTGATCAAGTTCTCTTTAGTTCCACCTGGGTGAGTAATCATCCATTCTGTCTGCTTATCCATAACTTCGCGAAACACGGGACCCTTCGGGATGTTAGGAAGGACAGATTTCTTAATTTCATCACCATTCACCAAAGGTTCTTGATTCCAAATACCAATAAGTCCAAGATGCATGATCGCCGCAGCAAAGGCGTCGTAGTTGGCAAGGATTCCACTGGTTATTTCCTCTTGGGCCTCATACACCTAAAATCGAGATGATGTCACGGAAATATTGTCAGACTAAGCGGACTGATAGTGTAGAGAAACAAAAAACGTTAATCGACATACCACGTCTCCCTCAATCATGTACTCTATTTCACTGTTTTTCCCGTTTGCCATTTGCTCGCACAATGACAAGATGATTGCTGCCCTCCACAAAGGTCCAATCTTCCTTAGAATGTCAGCACAACCAAGTCTAAACTCCATGCAATGCTTCCAGACAGGATCGTCCTCAGTATCAGGATCTAAAATTCGGTGATCCATTGTACAGATAATATTGCTTCCATTAACACCTTCTGGGGCTTTGCTTTCATGAACAACATGTGCACCGCTAAGCAACACTGACAAAGCAGAGACGTCACCGCCACTGGAAACGAGTTTTGTGAACCCATCCGCTGCTCTCATAATTTTTTCCACTGCCTCTGCATCTCGCAACGGGCGTTTCAACTCATCCACCAAAAGTTTTAGAATAATAGATCTCTTCGCCTTACGCGGTTTCTTTTTTGTCTCAAGTTCTACATCTTCGTCTATGCTGATTGTTCGATCTCTGATAGGCTTCAGAAAGGCTGCATACCAGAGTAGCCGACGCGCGTCTTCATCCTCCATCAGAACACGTGTTTGGTCCTGTCCGACGCCGTTCACTGCACCCGACTCAAGTGCCCTTTTGGACTCACACCACATCGGAGGATTCGCTTTGCAGTCGCATAAGTGGTCGTGTGCCGTGGCAAGTAGATTCAACCCCTTCTCGTAAACTCCTTCGAACGAAACTTCCCCATTTACTTCATCTTCTGGTAAAAGAAAGACGGTGTCGATCAATCCCAAATTAATAAGAAGCCTCATCGCGCCAACAGGATCTCTACTTTTCAACATCAGGTCCACTTCACTGCCAACACGTTCTCGTGAAACTTTTTGCGCAAGTGCTGCCTTTACCCGTGAATCCGCGGCAGCCTCCCTCAATGACTCCGCCATACCAAAACGAAGTCTAGCTGCAAATCGCACTGACCTCAGCACACGCAATGGATCATCCAACAATGTCGTCAATGGAGGCAATGGAGTGGCAACGATTCCTTTGCGCAAATCATCCAAACCACGGCCAGTCATGTCCTCAACCACTCCATCATTAATATTGTAAAATAAGGAATTAATTGTAAGATCCCTCCGGAAGGCGTCTTCCTCAGCCGTCCCAATCCTCATCAAATCTGGGATACGAGAATCAGACGTATATTCTTCCGCGCGTAGATTGACAAAATCAATCCAGTAGTTGTTAACACGCATGGTGGCAGTTTCAAGGTGCTTTGATTTCTCGGGATTCTTAAGAACTACTCCCACGGAATGAGTTTTGCGACCTCGATCGGAGAGCCACTGATTGAGTTCATCGGCGAACTCGCGGCCGAGTTTATCGTCGAGTGCGATGTCAATGTCTACGGGTATTGTAACTGAAAGTGTGTCGTTGGGTGCTATGGGTGAAACAAAGGTAGGAACCGACGACGGATGAGTCATCGACGGTCCTCAAAAACGAGAGTGCTCAAATGGACCTAGATAGCACGTACTTACACTTCTCACCCTTGAATTTGGAAGTAATTCTGTTCATTCCATCAGACTCCACGTTCTTGGAGATCTGACCGTTACTTGCAGGTGTGCAACAGGAACTATCATCATGTAGATCTAATGAAAATCTGTTACGTTTAAACTCCTTGGAAGCGAGAATCTTGTCTCTGACCCATCCTCCTGCCACACGAAGCGTGGACTTCATGCCGCATTCGGTTGTGACCGTGCGTAGAAGATCGAATAATTCTTTTTCTTCATCGGTCAAGTCGATTTCAATGGGAGAAGTTCGATGGCGAGGTTGATTCGGTTGATTTTGGCTGTTGCCGATGGAATCTTCTGCTGTAGAAGCGTTGAACAGTACCGATGATGTGGAATAGTGAGTGGCGTACACGGCACCTACTGGATGGGAAAATGCTCGCTTAACGTTTGAGTCGAAGGAATTAATCATTCCAAGAATGCTGTTTGCGTAGGTCGACAAAGCTGGGGAGCTTAGTGAATCGAGCAAATCATGATTGCTTCCTTTTCTTGAACCATCATCGGTTTTTTTCGATAGAAAGTTTGCTCTGCTGCTTGAATGATACGTTGTCGCTGTTGCCGTAGAGGAGGACACTGTATTTCCGTTGCTGTCAGTTGAAATGGTCCTAGAAGCGGTGACAGTCTTGGTGACCGATCCAATGGGTGCAGCTCCATTGGATCGGGCTATTGGAGACGAACTCGAGGCATAAAACCTCAACTCTCGAGAATCAAGCGCCATGTTCAAAGATTCTTTTCTTGGAGACGAAGACTGGCAAGAGGAGTAATTATTCGTACTGCTGAAGCCAGTAGTAGCACTTGGAATGCAGCGCTTTCTGCCACTGCTGGTAAAAGTTCGCGATATCCCCGGGAGAGAATATGCCACTGCGGACGTTGCCCGTGATGCAATCATCATCATCCAGACGCTAGCGGTGGATCTTCGTAACGATGAACGCTTTTTCGAATGCATTTGCGACATGTCCAATTACGTGGTTATTGTTTCGGAAAAGAATTGGTTTGGCGTGCGAGGAAAAATTATTATCAGCACTATTAGAGTTCTCGTGTATTGCCAACAAGATTTGAGCAAGGCTTCTGATTCTGAAATAATATGGAACGCCTTGGCTCGAGCTTTTGGTAACACTGTCTTGATTCGTCTGAGTGGGTGGTGGAATTGATTATATGACAGCGGCGAGGGTATCGTTCGTTCGTTTTGATGCCGACGCCCCCGGAGAGAAAGTATTCTCATGGATTAGAGCGTTATTTATATGCTCAATTTTCGAAGATAGCATGATGGCTCCTATCTCTAGAGGAAGTACTTGCCTATTTTACAACATATTGTTTATTCAAATAATTTTGTATTGTTTGACATTCGTTCCTCCGTCGGGCCGTCTGTCATCCAGTCTCCACCTCAGAGAAAGAACAACAAAAAGAGAATACGGAGTATAAGTGGGAAAGAGAAAACTTGAAGCGGAGATTCATCTCTCTTTTACTTTTTTTGCTTGGAGGATGCATTCGGATGGATGGATCAATGACGTTGTGGAATGAGAATCTCGGAATTCTATTGAGTTCCGTTTAACATCTGTTTTATTTTGTCCGGAGGGGCGAAGCTCAAACGTCAAATCGTCCGGGAGGGCGTCCCGTCTGTCCGC
Organism: Conticribra weissflogii; assembly: GCA_036940025.1. NCBI lineage: Eukaryota > Bacillariophyta > Thalassiosirophyceae > Thalassiosirales > Thalassiosiraceae > Conticribra > Conticribra weissflogii. The sequence continues at coordinate 2,536 of JALLPE010000769.1, read as the reverse complement.
GTCACTCCCTTCTTTGCGCTCCGTGTAACCCCCAACTTTCGTCGCCCGTGCTCTTACAATAATATATTTGTCACGAATATCGACCCGGGACCAATCGTTTGTGCCAGTGTGTCCAATGAAAGCCTCGTCGTTGTTGTTGTCAAGTACTACTCACAAAAAATAAATATAATACCACCGAACAAAAAAGAAAAATAAATTTGGAATAAAAATAGTACTTTTGTCAATTAAAACTCCAAATAAACCATGAGCCACGAAAAAGACCCAGCCCTAACCACCGAACCAGAGGCAGAAGATGACGAGGAAGACTTAGAGAAGCTTCAAGCTGAAATCGCCAGGATGGAAGCCGAAGCTGCGCGAATTGCTCAGGAGACGGAGGACCTTGAAAAAGAGACGACGTCGTCGGGTGGTGTCGCGGCGTCGACTGCTTCTGCCGCTGTTAACAAGGGTAAAAATGGAGAAGGGGCTTCAGCGACTGCTGATAAAATGAATACGGATGGGTGAGATGAGAGCGGTGTGGGGGTCCGTGAACGGGGCGGAAAACATGTTTTGTTTGAGATAGTTTACATGCGTATTTATTTTTTTTTCTTATTTTGATTCCATCTCTTGATCAAACAAGTTCAGATTGCCTCTCATCTTGTTCTTAATTTTTTCCCGCCCAAGGCATTCCATATACGTGGGCCAAGTCGACTATTCTACAACACCTGAGGAACTTCTTGCTCATTTTGAGTCTTGTGGAACAGTGGAGCGCGTAACTATAGTATGTGATAAATTCACAGGAAAGCCAAAGGGATTTGCATACTTGGAATTTCAGGTGAGTGTGATTTTTTTTGTACTTTGGAATAAATTTTTGTGTCAAGGAGGTTTGGACGGCAGCAGACAACAACTGAGAGCAAGCCATTATAAAGATGTCGAGATTATCTTATTTTGGTCGCTTGTTCGTCCAGCAAGGGCAGTCAGTGGGACCACTCTTATGATTCATCCCTTTCACTGGTAGCACCACTTTGGCTTACCCTGGCAAACGATCGAGCACATTAGAAATGTGTACTCGTCAGTTGTTGCTCACGCTTCGCATCACTTTGAAGGCAAACATCGTTCATTTCGAATCCAACAAAAATTACTTACAAAAATTGAAAATAAAACGTGGTGATAACATATCATATTTCGTTGCGCACTGATGATAACTATTCAAAAATAAGACTGACGAAGCGGTAGCAAATGCACTGAAATTGGATGGTTCGACTTTCAAAGAACGTCAGCTGAAAGTAACACCGAAACGCGTCAATGACCCCAATTATTACGCCCAGCAAGGTGGAGGATATGGCGGAAGAGGACGTGGGGGGTATCGTGGGGGGTTCCGCGGTGGCCGCGGGGGAGGGTACCGTGGCGGAGGCCGAGGAGGATTTGGAAGGGGTGGGGGGCGTGGATATCGGGGAGGAGGGCGTGGTTACAACCCATATTAGGAAGACTTTTCGGTATGAAATCGAATCACAACTTGCATTCTCCATATGGATATGTTTTAGGGCCTTCTCTAATGAGTGCTAGTGCAGTGTTAGAGAATGGCCATAATCAGAATAAAATCTTCTTGTATCAGAATAACTATTCATGTTAGATATCTCTTTTTTGAATCATAGGAAGGAAAAGTCAAGCAAGCCCTCTCTCTAGAGGCGATACAATACCTTCAATAAGATACTAATTCTTTTGAGGAGTAATAGTTCATATATAATATGGCAAACGGAATTTTTCTCCTTATAAAAATGATTTGACCACTCAAAAAGCACAACATGAAAGTTTTCGAAGAAAATGCCATAGCAGGTTTTTGATGAAATTACTAATGATGACAACAAAGCTTGATCACCCAGGGGAGCCTTTCATTCTGATTTCAATTTCATGAAAAAGGACTCAAAACTAATGCTCAGAAATAATTGTAATACAACAGAAGCACTTTGATCTAGCTTTATTATACAGATCAGGCAATCATTACTTCAAGAGAGTCATCTGGGTATGTTAGAAAGATTTCAAATAACTAGTGCCAAGTAATGAGTTAAACAGCATATATGCGACGAGAAAAGAACATGCTACATGAGTACCATCTCTTTTCGCTCTGAAATTAACTTCTCGCAATCGCAATTTAAATGACATTCCGAGTTGCAACAAGATATTACGGTGATATGGACGCCTGTTTAGGTGCAGACGGGTTGACCAACGCTTCCTTAAAGTCGTGCCAGTGTTTGCTCGATTGGCTCGGCGTTGCGTTATCGATCGCCAAATATCAACCGTCCGAGGCCACGATATCGGAGCCAAAAGCGCCACATACTGGCTTCGTTTGCTCTCAGTTATGGCCCACGCGCTGGAGATAACACGATACTGCCTACCATAGGGCTGGATTGCGCAGGGCGGGGACAGTTTCGGGGGTACCTGCCAACGGGGGAAAGGTTGACTCTGGTCCGAGCGCCTGGCCCAGCCACCCGTGGGGGGAGCTGAGGGGTTGCGGCGGTGGGGCGAGATCCGGGGAGATGGGAGCAAAGCCCACCTTCGC
>JALLPE010000768.1:0-14793 GCA_036940025.1 Conticribra weissflogii | reverse complement strand
ACATTTGTCAGTGTTGTAGGGTACTGGCACTCTCAGGTTTCACCGGTTCATCACTCATCACAGTACAAAGTGTCAAATTTGAAATGTTGAAATCATCAAAAAGACTGGTTGATCTGCAAGGTTTTTCTAATCTTAGATATGAGACTATTAATATGCACAAAGGTAAGTGGCAATTCAAACTAAGTATGTAATCTATTGGAGTTGTTACGGTGAAATCAATGACACAAAAACAATTGGAAAAATCCAATATGTACCAACAGTTGGTATGTAGTATTTCCTTGCATACCCCAATATCCATTGCTCCAACCCAATTTGGTTCATTAGGGAAAACTATGAAATTAAAGCAATTCAAAATTGAATTGAATATTAATTAAATTTGTAAATTTGATATTTGACCTATAATATAAAAATCACAATAAATTGGCCTCCACATTGTTGCATTTTAATTTAATTTGGTGTATGAGTCTGTATAGGGTTGTTTCAAATTTCAATTTGGTATATGATTTAGAATGCTTGGTATACAATAATGACCAAAAACTTGCCCATGATTGAAAATGTCTGATCAGATTTTACTTATTCTGGTATCATACCATATTCAAAAAAATGGTATATGAACTGATATACAGCTTTTTTAATTATACCACCAGTATGTTCAATACCAGCGGCTACAAGAAATGAATAGAAATGACTTTTTTGACTGGTATATGGATGGTGAGTGTCAATATGTTATACTTATTACGACCTTTTTTATATGCTGTAATCTCTACTTGTTTTGCAATCAACCAATGGAGATTACTTTTTCCTTCAGTGACATTGTGGAGACAAGTATTGGGCACAATAGCAGTTTTATTGTCACAAAGTAGTGGCACTGCAATATGATTTGTATATTCTTGCACCCTATATCAGGCAAGGTCTAATCTTGACAGGTTATTACATGATTTGTAATGCATAAATGGACTGATTCTGTTATTGACCAACAGTATTGTGTCCATTAAGTTCAACTTGTGTGCAGCTACTCACGTGTTTTTACTGTTGTTGATAGAATACCTACTTTTAGGGCAAGCTGATCAAGTTCATCAACCTCTGCAGCAAAGAGTGGGTAAGTTATGGAATGCTTTTTGATAAACAACAATGACCTGGTATGAAGCAGAGTGTTTCACACTGTAGTGGTCAGAATATATACCATGCAGTTCAATTTTAAACTTATCCTCAAGGTTCAAATCAGTTTCACTGAAACCAGGGTAAGGGCTATCACTAGTGATACCATCCTCTACAAGATTCATTTTTGTTACAAGAGAATCACCAACTGCATTTTCTATCAACATTCTCTCTACCTCAATTATTGTTTATCTTGCTCAATGGATTTGTTATGTAAGAGTATGTCCAGAACAGACATGCCTGAAACTTTGGCTGACAAAACAAACACCTCATTAGACCATGAACAAGGAATCTTGCTCACCTCTAGCTGCAGCATTGATGTCCTCGGCTTGGGCTTAAATTAGAGGGATTTGTTATAGTGGAAGGATTGGCAGTGGTGGCATCAGTGAAAGGATTGGCAATATAGATCAAGCCATTGGCATTTGCAAAACCATTATTAGTGCAGATGTTGGTGATTGAATTGTTGCTGACTGAACCATCAGCAGTGGTGTCCAAATTGACACTGTTGGCCAAGGTTTTGATGTTGTTGGCAGAGGTGATGTTGATTGCAAAGCTAGCAATGTTTGTGTTTGCTGAAACATCATTGGCCTACAACATTTTGACTGTGGTGATGTTTGCGGTCAAGCTATAGGCTTGTGTATTTGCTAAACCATCAGTTCCATCAATATTCTTGGGCAGTGATGTTGTTGGTGGCTAAGTTGTCAACTTGTCTTATTTCCAAGCAGTTGGTGCCAACATTGGTGGCAAGACTATCATTGGTGGCCAAGCTATCACTATTGGTGTTTGCCCAATCACCAGTGCCAATGTTGTTGGCTGGACTAATGTTGGTAACTACATTATCAATGTTGGTGTTTAACAAACAAATGGTGCCAACATTGGTAGTCAGATTGACATTGGTGGTCAAGGTATTGATTTTTTGGCCAATGCATTGGCAGCTGTTGTAATGATATTGGTGGCTGAGCTATGGATGTTGGTGTTGGTCAAACCATCAGCAGTGGTGATGTTGGTGGTCAAGCTATCAGTGTTGGTCATTCAATTGTTTGTCAAGTCATCTGCAGCATGGAAAGTGGTGACTTTGTAAGCAGTATGAACTTTCGAGGCAACATGGGTGACATAAATACCAGTGGTGACAACTGTCACATGGTGACAACTGTCACATCTTGTTCCAAATCTTTTCCAAGAAATTTAAATAGTTCACATAATATAATATTGGTCAGAAATACACTTATATTTCAATATGTGTTTTTGCATGAATGAAATCTTTTCCTGTCTCAATTTTCCCCATAAGCTCCATGAATTTGCAGATAGAGTTGGTGTTTAACAAGGCTTTTGCAATTTGTTGACCCATTAAAATCTCTCTGGCAATCCAATTGCATTTGGGCTTGATGTGTCCTCGTTTCTCTTTTTTTGACACCATTTTTAGTTTCTCTCTCCTTATCTCCATATGATGCTTGAATCTTTGCTGTTCAGCAGTTGTAAATTGTGTTGCTGCTGCATGAAGAAAATAGCCATGTCCCTCTATTCACTCATGTTTGCCTCTTGCTGATGAGTCCGGCCTCTATAAATTTCATCATGTGATTCAATTCCAGCTGCCTCATCTCATATTCATCCTCCCTCTGCATAATTTGTTGCTCATTTTGAATTTTGTTCAGATGCATAACTTTGCTCACTGTAGACTTGTCACAGTTTCCACTGTTGTGAATATTTTTGGTGGTTGTGTCTTTTGGCCTATTATGGTTACAGCAATAATTCATTTGGAGGGTCATTCAGTCAGGCTGGCCAGTCTCTCTTGGATTTATCACTTTTATTGTTATGATAGTGAAGTTGTTTGCTGTGTAATTTTGACACATCTGCTTTTCTTCCAACTAAAAAATCTGTTGTATATGTTGACAAATCTTCAATTTTCTTGCCTTTGATGAATTCTCTGAGTTTGCAATCTTTTAGCAATTGATGCTGTCCCATCTATGCATATCCATTCAGACTGAGTTGGATATGACAATGTAATGACATCATCATAAAGCAACAAAATAGGTTTGTCATTGAAATCAAAAAAGTGTGATATCCAATGACATTTTTCATTTTGTTGTAAATATGTTAACATGACAAAAGTAATTTAAAAAAATTTTGCAATAGTTTCAATTTTATTCATTCCAACAACAAAAACTCCATACTATAATCCCAAAACAATGCCACCACCACTGTAATGGCAACAGACTCAGCCAACTATTGCAGAGGAAATTTCTCTTGTGACAGGCCATTCTGGAAGTTGTGGCTGCACTGATGGGTGCTCTCTATCCAAGCAAAATTGCTGGCTTGTTATTTTGTTACCAGAGGTACAGGGAATCTATTTAGCTGGTTGCACTACACATGGCACAGCATGGACCATACAAAAATTAAAGAATTAATTCCTAATTAAATATTCTAATTTGAGAATTATTATTTAGATTTTTTCAGTTTTATACTTATCATGACAAACTGTATTTCCAACCAAATCTTTAGAATCATCATCCCCAAATCTATCTTATTATTTTTTATTGCTTTGTCAAATAGGCATACAATGTCACTGCTACTGTTGCTGTTACTGTTACTGCTACTGCAATTGGTGCTGCAATTATTAATGCCTTAGTTGGAAATTGTTTTGTGTTGTGTTGGTTCAAACACCAACAGAACAGACATTTTCCAACATGTCCCAGACATGTTGGTGACATGCCTAAAAAGTGCCAAACTTCAAGGGGGAAATATGTACTTCCAAGATGCATTTTTCTTTTTTTCACCCAATGCACTTGTCTTGCTACAAAGAGCACAAAATGCACTAAAAATATTAATTACAAGCTTTTCTCCAGGTCATTCTCTGTTATGCCCCACATATGCAGATTCTTGGATGATGTGTGTCAGACTCCAGACACTTGTATGTTTTTTCAACAATTTACTGACAATACAGAAATTTTGTGACATGTTGGTGACATGTCACAAAATTGTACAATTACTGCTATTGCTACTGCTACTGCTACTGCTACTGCTACTGCTACTGCTACTGCTACTGTTACTGCTACTGCTACTGCTACTTCTATTGATACTGCTACTGCTACTGCTACTGCTACTGCTACTGCTACTGCTACTGCTACTGCTACTGATATTGATATTGATACTGATACTGATACTGATACTGATAATGATACTGATGCTGATGCTGATGCCAATACTGATACTGATATTGATACATATACATATACTGATACTGATACTGATACTGATACTGATGCTGATGCTGATGCTGATACTGATACGGATACGGATACGGATACTGATACTGATACTGATGCTGATGCTGATGATGATGCTGATACTGATACTGATGATGATGCTGATACTGATACTGATGATGATGCTGATACTGATACTGATACTGATACTGATACTGATACTGATACTGACACTTATACTGATACTGATACTTATACTGATACTGATACTGATACTGATACTGATACTGATACTGATACTACTGCTGCTGCTGCTGCTGCTGCTGAGTATTTTGTAATGTTACATTTTTTCTTGTCTCTTTGTGGCAGTGGCAGTGGGTGTGGTTATGAGAAGTTTTGACTGTTGATAGAGTTATCTTCATTCATTTTCAATTGTGAGTATGGCCAAATTAGTGCCCAGGGTTGTGTAGTTGTGATTTCTTTGCTGCCAAGGTTGCTGCTGTTACTGTCACTAGTATTTTACTTTAGACATCACATTCACTTCATTTGCTTTTGGTGGTGGATGTGTTAAAAATTGGCTTTGTTTTTGTTTTTACTTATTTCACTCCCTTTTTCTTTCATACTGTTGTCACTTTGACCTTTTTTTGTTCATTTCCTTCCAATCTAATGCCACAGCTACTTGTACCTCTTCCCAATTTATTCTATTTTGAGTTTCGTCATTTTTACTTCTTATTTCCTCATGAATTTCTTTACCTTCACCTTCACCTTCATCTTCATCTTTTTATCTTCATCTGCTGTGGTGGCATTCCTTGTTGGTGTCCTTGTTTGTGGTTTAGCATTTACTATATCCTATACTTATTCCATGTCAATGATGCTACAGTGTGGGGGGTGAATTCCAGCAGCCAACTATTGAATTCTTTTTGCATTGTTCCTGTTGTTCCAATTTAGGTTGTGAGTGTGGTCAAATTTCAATGAAGTGCCATAACATCATTTCATCTCTCTCCTTCTCCTTCTCCTTCTCCTTCTCCTTCCCCTTCTCCTTCTCCTCCTCATCCTGATAATCCATATTAATGCTTGTTTCTTGGTTTTGCTATTGTTGACCTATCCTCCTTTTGTTTTGCTCTCCTTATCTTTTTTGTTCTCTGTATTATCCTGGTCCAATGTGTTTGGATTCAATTTTACTAAGTTTCCATTTGGTTGTGAGTAATGTTGTTGTGGTAACTAGATTAATTCTTTTGATGGTGGAACTAGAGGCCAATGTTGGTATGTAATTTATCTTGCAAGGAAGAAAACATATTTCCTATCATGTTGGAGATATCACCACCAGGGCTCTTATTAAAAATACTTCTATTTTCTGTAAAGAAGGTTGAGATAATTTGAATTCATTCCATATTTTGTAGTAATCAATGCCAACACAGTTGGAACATATGAATTATATCTACCATCTGTGTTGGCATTTGTGACAACATTTGGCCATTATTTGATGATTTGTGACAATAGTGCACCCAATTTGTGACATCCAATTTTACTGAACAGTTGTCACAAATGCTATTGTCCAGGTCATGAATTGATTGTGATAAATCACACATACTTTTAGACAGCTTTATTGTACTATGAAAATTTTTGAGTATCTGTGTAGAATATAGTTTGACCAATTTCTATTGGGGTAGTAGAACACTTTTGAACACTGACAATTTTATCATTGAACTAACATTTATATCTTTCAGTTACTTGGTGCACAAAATTGAAAAAAGCAATGTATTTCCAGAAAAAATGCGGGGATAGGACAGTTCATACAATTTTGCTACTTATATTTCTAAGCATGCAATTGGTGTTTATTGCTTGTTCCAACCATGGCATGTAAAAGGTTTGACTCTTATTGATACATTCCAAACTTGACCTCAAATTAAACATGTTTTCATAATAGTTATTCCCTCATCATACTCTCCATACTTGAGCAATCATTTATTCTTGGGAAAGTTGCCTGAAAGCCTGAAATTTTCTGCTCTTCAGATTGCTGCATTGGTGCAGTTGATCTTAATCCTTTGATTTCAGCTCTTTCATTCTTGAGATATTCTCCTTATTTTGAGATAATTACCTGCAATGCTATTTCAATAACATGTTTCTTTATTTTTCCAGATCCTGAATTAAGTGCAAATCTCATTTCATAAGTATTGAACATTGAACTATCATGGGTATATCCTGGTGTGTTGAAATGTGTCATGGGAAGTTTGTCATCTGGATTGAAAAAAGGATATTATTTTGATTGAGTGATGATGTGTCCATCTATTGTATCATAAACTTTGTATGGTATCATGAAGGGAACTTTCAAGATATAGATTAGGCCATAATTGAACATATAACAATATTTTTTTGAGAACAGGATACTTTGCTTTGATTGTTCTGATATATTTCATGCTCTCAACTTCATTAGAAAGAAAGAATTTTAGAAAGTCATCATCATAAAGTAAATTCCCCAAAAATGATATAATGATACATTTGACTGGGTTATTCAATTTCCATTTACAATAAAAAATATGAGATCCCTAGTCCTTGTCCATGCCAAAATAGACCAATGCATTCTTCCACTCTATTGAGTCTCCTCTTGCACCTATTGGTCTTTTTGACTACATTTTATTTGTCACCAAAGATGAATAATCTACAAAGAGAGGATCATTTCTTGATTACATAGAAAAGGAATAAAAGAATTAAAATCAAAACTGAATTGGGTAATGCAAGATTGAACACCCTTGACTTTGACACATTTTGCAATGGGAGGAATTCAAGAGGAACCTTAGTTGGAAGAGGGAAATGTTGGTTTCAAGACAATGACATTAGACATGGCAAGGCATGTCTGAATAATCGTGAATAGATAGATATGTTGCTGAATCTCAAAGTGACTTTCAGAAGATTTATTCTCCATTGTTCTGGAGAAAAATGAAAGAATTTGTAAAAAAATTCAGTCTTAAGTGATGAGTGATGCTACAAAATGCATTTTAGCTTGTTACATAACTATTATGCACCAACCTTTTTGAGTGATCTCTGGATGTCCATTTGTGTCTTTGGTAAAGTAGATAACCAAAGCTATCAATACAGCAGGAGCAGGTGTACATAGTCAAGGTTGATGGATGTGTTGCAGCTCAAATAATTTGGAGGGCTCTAAATACCTTAGCTGATTCCTAAAGCAATATTTCCATCCTAATTTTCCTGCCAGGATCAACTTTTTGAATAATCTTCTTTTGCATAATCTCCCATTATCACAATTATTAGCCACCAACTTTAAATCTGAAAGACAAGATGATGCCTACTGGGAAAACATCTTGAAAGATCAGAAACAATGTGATTCACTTTCTTGGGCTTCATCGATGATGTCTATCTAGATAATTGACAAGATTTTATGTATCTATACAATTTGAACTTTCTTCCTGGATCCTTTCTATCCAACATCCAACATCTGGAATAGAAATTTTGCATTCTGTTGATGTAGAGGCCCAAATCAACATATTCACAATACTGTCACAAAGCAGGTATCAGGAAAAAATGTTCTTGACAATGATCTTTTTTGTTTACTTTACTTTGTGGTTGCTAGGAGAGTACTCATATCCTTGTCCATAAAGATTAATATCTTGATAGGTTTACACCAAAGAAGACGAATTATCAAAATTGAGATTCTGTGAGAAAAACATCTGAATTGGATATGTTTGAATAGCAGGAAATATTAGGCAAAATTATTCAAGCTTCATTTATTTAGTCCCAAAGTTGCCATTATCATGCATAAGGACAAGACAGAAGGGACAACAATCAAGGTCCAAATTGCTATCACAAGCAAACAAATAAAACAAAATAAAATCTCTTATCTAAAGATGTTGATCCAAATAATGGACCCAACTTTGTTGGAAATAGTGTAATCACAGTGATGTAATTTGAAAACAAATTTATTAGTTGTCAATAATATACCATTTTGATTTTACACTACTGACACAACAAAAAAGGTTGCTACATGACTCTATATGGCTTTTTTCTCATATACCCCTCATATACAAGAATTTGGAAGGAAGTAGTTTGTATTCCAGATTTTTATTTTTAGCCATTTTTATGCCTTTTGTATACAATTTGTATACCAGAACGGTCATTTACCAACCAAATACCAGAATTTCCTTTCATGTACCTGCTATATACTGGACTGAGTTAAATCCCTTTGGTTCTTTTTTTGCCATGGAAGGACGTTTTCTTTGAGATTTTAGTCCTGTTTCTTGGATGTCTCTGATATACTGTCAACATGATCATTGATAAGGAATAGATGTGTATGGAAGTAAGCAAATTATCAATACTTAAATCACACAGACATTAATACACAATAAATATAATAAAGTATGCTACTTATTCATATAATAATAAAGTAAGTCATACATATATTATATGTGTGCACATTTTAGGCATTGTTGGTTGCAGGCACACTATAGACTTCTAAGTTATAGTGCACAAATTTATGATAGTAATATGGCATTTTTCAAATAAAAAATTATTGTAAAAACAGGGGTGGTATATTTTTATATTAACGAATTTTTACACAAATATTGCATTTCAACCCCTCATCTTTATATTGTTACCCCTACCATAATTTTTTCTTTGCTGACTACTTATGGCATCATGTGCTAATTCTGAGAGCTTTTTCTAGGGGTCTTCTTGTCTCATCAATGTTGTATTTTTTAATATCACATTACTTATCCATCTATGAATGGGTTACACACATAAAATCCATGGCAAAGATAAGCTTTGGTAGAAATGCCTTCAAGAAGAATAGTATTCCCTCGTACTCCCACCTCTATAGTAGTTGCTGAAAAAAATATTTTCCCTCCCTGAGCTGCATCCCTCTATCCCCCCATTACTATCTTCCCTTTCTCACTCCCACTGTCATCTTGCACCATAGTCTTGTGCCATTGTCTTGCCCCACCGTCTTGCCCTGTCATCTTGCCCTTCCATTATCAAACTGCCATTCTTGCACCACCATTCTTCCCAGCAGTTCTTGCCCCCCATCATGCTCTGCGATTCCTTCACTTTCTGCCCCACCATTATTGTCCCCTGTATTGTACTGCCATTCTTGTCCTGTGGTTCTTGCCCTGTTGTTCTTGCCCCCAATCTTGCACTGCTGTCTTGCACTGCCATCTTGTACCACCCTTGGCATCTCTCTCCACTGTCTTGTTCCACCACTTGGATTTGCTGTCTTGCTCTACTCTCCTCCCCATAACATTTCCCCCCAATGTTTCTCCCCACTGTCTCTCACTGCCATCTCTTGCGCTGAAATCTCACACTGCTGTCCCCCCACCAACTATTGTCAAAAAATTCATGCTGCTATCCCCTATGCCTTTCCCCCCCATAACATGCATCACTTTCCCCCCTGCAGTCTCTCACAGCCATCTCACTGCACTGTTCTCACCAACCTCTCTCACTCAGCTGTCCCCCTTTCTTCTTCTCCACCTCATCTGGTGCCATTATTTCCCCTGCAGTCTCTCATAGCTATCACCCCCAATATCTCATGCCAACATCTGTTGCACCATCCCAACTGCTATCTCCCCCCCATTTTGTGTTGCCATCTCCCACTGTCATCTCCCACTACCAAGTCTCTCCACCATATTCTCTGAAGTCTCTCTATGTTGTCTCTCTCTCCTATCTCTATCTCTACAATTGTTCTCTGTTGTCTCTCTTGGCTGTCTCTCTTGGCTGTCTCTCTTGGCTGTCTCCTGTTGCCAACTGCCGCCATGGGCACTGCTGGCATGTGGCTCTGGCAGTTGTGGCATTGGCATTTGCATTTGAGTTTTTGTTGGTTTCACTGCAAATACTACAGGATTTCCAACAAGAAAATCAACTAGAAGCCCCATGGAAAGTTGCATATAAAGTGCAACCATGAAGCCAACTCAGTAAAGGCAAGTTATTTACCCCTCATTTTATATTGATCCAAATTAAAAGTTGTTTTCTACTACTATTTTCAACTAATTCACAAAAATATTGACCATGACATGATACAGCATTTGGCTGCAACCAATTCAGCCCAGGTCTGACAAGCAACTACTACATTCCCAAGACACTTCAAGTTCAGCTGCCAAGTTTGCTTGAAAGCATCCTCAAGATTGATCAATGTATGAGACTTTCCACAAGCCAAGTCTTAATTGAAAATGTCAAACAATCAAATGTATGGCCTTTGTCAGTGGTGTAGTGGGTTCTGGTCATTCTCAGGTTCTACCAGTTCAACAGTGTACCAAGTGTCAAATTTGATATGCTTAATCATCTATAAGACTGGTTGATCCACAAGTTTGAACTCACCTTGAATTGGAAATGTACTAATGACAATATGCCATGACAAAAGAAGGTACTTCAAGTTCTGCTATCACGTGTGTTTGTTGATCCTCAAGATTGATTTATAAGACTTTATTCAAAGACAGATTTTAATTGGTAAAATCAAACAATCAAATTTTCTGTCTTGTAAAGCTCTGGCCATTATCAGGTTCCACTGGTTCCTCACTATACCTAGTGTCATATTCAACAATTTTAAATTGTCAATAAGACTATTTGATCCACATGTTTGTGCTCACCTTGCATTGTAATCATACAGATAGCAATATCATGCAACAAATATGGTAAGTCAATCAATTTCAAACATTGGTGTAAACATATATTGAATCATCTAGTTCATAATTTATCATTATGCATGTTTGCTGAGTTTTAATTGTTTTTGAATATCATGGTCCCCATCCAACAGCTACAAAAGTTCACTTCATCAGGACATCACTTACATAGGTCAACAAAAGTAAGTCTTAGGTGATTTATTGTAGCATATAAAATTTTGAAAATTTCCCAACCATTTTTGTTTCAAATTGCTACTATGTTTGTTTTGTGTTATTTTTTAATCTGATATAATTTGTAAATTCAATACAAATGTAACATTGTAAGAAGCAAAGAAAAATAATCAGAATGTGAGTTTGAATTCATAGTCAACTCTTCAATAGATGTATTGATCATCTCTAATATTGTATAACTCAATAAAGCCAATTCACTTAGCAAAAATATTTTATAAATCCATGAATCATTGAAAGGACTATACATGCCAATATGCACAAAGATATGCTGCAATCCAAACCTAAGTATGTAATTCATTACAGTTGTTAAAGTTGTTGAACTGTACGCAACAACACCAGAAAAATTGGAATATCCAATAAGTTCAAACAATTGCAACATAGTATGTTCAATTCTGTTGAGTACCCAGAAATTCATTGCACTAACCCAGTTGGTTCAACAGGAAAAACAGCGCATTTGAGGTAGTTCAAAATTGAATTTAAAAATCTAATAAATGTCTTATTTTGATATTTGAGCTTAACAAATAAAAATAAAAAATGGGCCTCTCAAGTTCTTTGCTTTATTATTTTTAATTTTGTATATGAATCCATGCGTGTGTATTTATTTCAAGTTGGTATATGATTTGATATATGATTTGGTATATGATTGGCATATGCTTGGTATACAAAAATGCCCAAAAAATCTGACTGTGACTCAAAATGTCTGATCTGATTTTTCTTATTCTGGTATATGCACGGTATACAAAAACTGGTAAATGAACCATTGTAAGTCTTGCCGTCATACCCCTGGTATGTTCAATGACAGAGGCTACAAAAAATGACAATTTTTAACTGGTGTACAACTGGTGCAAGGCTTGATGGTATATGTATTAAAACCTTTTTTGTTGTTGAGTCCTGTGGCAACTGTTTTTACAGCCAATTACATGTGAATCTTTTTCAATACTTTTTAGCAATTTCAATTGTTTTTATCATTACTTTTTCATTATTCACAAACTTAATTTGTTGATTAAGTTATTTTAATATCAGTGCAAGTACAAGTTATTTTTGTCCAATTTTTTGATTCCTTGATGAAAGTAATAAAATTCAAAGAAAAGTATTTTCAATGAATATATAAGTTCATTCATTCCAATGAAAGTATTTCTCCATGTATCCCTTGTTCCCCTCTTGATTCTGTTTTTCTTCATTTTCAATAATTGAACATTTCAGGCTCATAAATTTGATTTTGGATAAACTGCATAGTTTACCCCCCCCCATCACTGTTTCCGAGTTATCAGCCAACAATTGCTGACTAAGACAACTGCCCATTTACCTGTTTCAGTAAAATGCCTTGCTCCTGGTTGGAGGCAGTTGCATTGCTGTGCTGCTGATGTTGTGAAGACAAAGAAGGTCTGGTAGTCTTCTGATGTAAGTAGCAGGGATGGGGGATTGGGGCAAAAATTGCCCAGAAAAATCCTTTGTTGGAAGTGAAGTTTGATGTGATGAATTCAAAAAGAAATCATGTCACTGTCATAGAAATATGCATATCATTACTTGACATGTAGATCTATCATAGTTGAGTCATAAGTGTTTGTTGAAAGAAATTTTTACATATCTATCTAAAAATATACCATCATGATAAGAATTCTTAAACATTTCAAAAACTCAATGGCAACCTTTGACTAATCTTTTGAATTGTCTTCTGGGGGTATGCTATCTTTCTTCAGGACTTCCTGGTGGAGGTAGATGAGTCTTGATAGAATCAATCTGACAAAACAGATGGATCTTTATGAGTCTTGATAGAATCAATCTGACAAAACAGATGGATCTTAGTTACAACAAAAGATGGACAGAAGCCTTATCTTCAAATTCTTTATCAGCATATCATCCAATAAACTGCCAACAACTAGTTTTATCTCCACAAAATTCATATTATCCTTTACAAATAGTGATAATACGGTCATTGTCATGCTCAAAGGAAAGATTAATTCTTTCTCCCAATCCTAATTCCAAACATCAAAGTCCCTGGCTATTTCAATGTCCCGGAGAACACTATTTTTAATACTAAACTTGTCAAGTTCTAGGTCAAATATGCAAGAATGTCAATAATCATTACAAGTTATCAAACGAAACTTTGGAATAAAAATACTCAATACATGTCTTCATCAGTTAACTTATCCCCATCTTCAATGGGACACTCATAAAAACCTTTTACCCTCAATTGTTCTAAATGGGGTGACTTGAAAAGAATTGAATGCTTTCCAAGAGAGGTACCACTCAAATAGGTAACAAAAGGTTTTTTTTGTGATAAGTACCATACAGTTGGAGGGATGGATTTCAGTATGGAAATTTGATGTTGCAGAGACAATTTGAGGAACTTTTTATATTGGCTTTGGGTTGGCATGATTCTTTTGTGAGTTGACAATCCACTTTACCCAAAACATTTGGACTCCTCTCCAGTGCTGTTTAGTGCACCAGTTGCCACAGCAACAGTACCAGCTGCAGCACAGCAAGGCTATTGCTGTTAATAGAGCATGCCACTTGAGTGCAACTACCATTGTCAGCCAATTTTTGTTACATGACTTAGTGGCAACAGTAAAGAGGGGGTCATGTTGTTTACTCCAAATTAATTCTATGAGCTTAATATGGTCAAAAATGAAAAATGAAACAATTCCCATGACCAGAGAGGAAAAAGAGGTGGATTTACCCCAATGCATTTTCAGTGCAAATTGAGGGGTTTTTGTTGTGAATCTTTGGTGCCAGAAATTTACTGACATTTTCTACAGTGGAATCATTTTACTGAGTTGAACTTTTGGGTTCTGCTTCCAAAGATTTGAACAGATTTTTATTTGGTGTGGGAAATGGTAATTAGAAGTTTGTGTGACAAATCAAATTACAAATTTTGCAAAAAGCATACAAAAATGAGATAATTAGTCATTTGTCACAGGAGTACACAGCAAAAAAAAGGTTGGTTTACAATTTTGTACAGCTTCTTTGCTTGTATATTGCTCATATGCCAAAAATTTCTTATTGTGTATTGTATACTGTCAATTTAGGTATCAAAAAATTTCAACAACTTTTGCATACCAGCTTAATACCAATTTGCATATACACCAAAAAATACCACATGAAGTTTTTTGTTCACAAAAACTGACCACATACCATCAAATCTAACGTATGCTGACTGTATATCTTTCCTTTAATTTTTTAATGTCTTTCTATTGGTGTGGATAGTCTTTTTAATTAAGACAGATTGTTATCATCAGTGCATATCTCAGATATTCTATCCACATGGTTCTTATTCTAAAATGTAATCAGTATTTTAAATACCATTTTATATGTATATTCTGTTTTATGCATTCATGAGTGTACCAATCTCATTTGCTTGTGATTCTACTACTGGGCCAAACTTTGCAGGATTGCATGGATCAGAGCAATGTTGGAGAGTTGTTAACAGCATACTTGCAATGCACCTGATCCTACAAATACATCTGTGATGGTGGGTTACCTATGGTCAGATGGATTTTTAGGTAGTAATATCAGGCAAAAGGATAATTCAGTGTGGACCATGACTGTGACACTCAGTCTGTTATTGGAGCATGCTG